>VXBO01001098.1:335343-408440 GCA_013400135.1 Rhinoptilus africanus
TCACATTCTGTATAAATTAGAAAGTTTGCTGAGGAGTTCTTCTCTTCCGTGTTGTCTGCCCTCCTGAGATCTCCTTGTCCCAGTGCCGGACCCCTGAGCCCTTCCCTTCCTCCCGAAGCCGCAGCACTCGCAGTATCCCACACTTGCTGTCCCTGCTGGGGGAGGGGGGGACAACATCAACAGCTTCCTGCTGATGGAATGGGCTGAGTATAATCCTTGTACCTTTTATACCGGTATTGGGATCATTATTGGTTCTTTGGTATTGTTACTGTTAATTATTTAGTCTTATTCTATTAAATCTGTTTATATTTCAGCCCTCAGGTTTCCATGTATTTTCCTGATTCCCAGTCCTGGGTGAGGAAGGGTCATTGGGTGATAGAATAATTGTCTCAACGACAATAAATTGTTGTGGGTTCTTCATAGCCTAAGAGTTGGGAAAGCCCATGGAAGAGAGAAAAGCCTAGTGTGCATATTTGCAGTGAGAGATAATAGGGCCTTTAGCGTGTGCAAGGGCAGACCTTTCCCCAGATCTACGGGTAAAAAATCCCAAACTCTAGTCAACCTGTTCACACAGACCTAAAAATTTGCTTAATGCAAAATATTTTCACTATAATCATCCCCTTGTCTCCAGACTTTAAAGAAAGAAAACCAGCAATGCTTGAAAAATGTTCCATGGAAAATCTTAGTCAGCTACACCTGTCTAACTCATTTTCTTTCTCCAGAAAATAAAATCAATTGTTCCAGCAGTGCTTGAAGGGGCAAAACCTCTGCTGCTGGAGCCAAGCCAAGGACTTCAGCTCTGCACAGGGCTGCCAAACTACAAGTCTCCTAATCCACAGCGACTAATAAAGCTTGCACAGTCATTGCTCCCCTGCTTTGGGAGCGGTGAGGTTTGGGTGAGCAGTTAACTGAGCACTATTCGGGACGCGACAGAGGGAAGGCAAGAATGAGAGTAAATAGGAGGCTGTTCGTATTACCTCATTTCTTCCCTCCCCTTCTGCCCACTTCTGGAAAACGAAAACTAGGAACAACCCCAGTCTTTTTGCTTAGTTGTAAATATTAGATAACTGAAATAGAAACCTTTGTAAAAATTCTTGATTATCTTCTTACCAGAGCAGTGAGATTTTCTTATGGGAAATGGTGCAAGTCCACTTAGTGCCCTATGGGTAAAGCGCAGTTATTTGAGGGTGGAAAAAATATTTCAGCTCAGAGGATAGTTCCAAGCTCTGCTTTTGTAACTTCCCTATAAATGCAAATAAGAACAACTGCTGAAAAAAGTTTCAAAAGGCAGGCCAGTGATTTCTTAAATAAGCAGTAAAGTTCAAAGACTTGGTTGAAGATTTATATGGGCTTTGGAAAGCAGCTTAAAGAGCTGGAAGAGAGCAGGAGTGTTGAGCTGATTTGTCCAGGAATTTTAGCTCCATGGGCAACTAGGGGGAGTATAACAAGAACATGATGATTTAACAGAAAAAGTGAAAACTTTACAGATGTTCAGAAAGCCTGCCATAAACCAAAGGCAACACAGTGGCCCAGCTGTAGATACCCTGAATCAGCTCTGGCTGAAACTGAATTTCTACCAAGAGGAAAATATATCACCCCGGGCCAAGATAATACCAGCAAACTGCAGAGCCTTCACATTTTTGGGAGCAACATGGAAAGAAGAGGGGTGGGAGAGTAAAATCTCTCTGAAGAGGACAAGGAACCTTTGGCCATATTTCAATATCCTTATGCTCCTCACACTTAAGACATACTGACCCAAGGGAGAGAAAACTTGGAGCCAGCACATGGAATGGGCTGCTGATGTGCTGTGCCTCTGTGTTATCAGGGGATAAGTAGCCTCGCCTCGTGCCCCACCAGCAAAGTACCTGCAGGTAATTAGCTAAAAAACAAGGATATGGATTTTGATCCTTGATGACTTCCCTTGTTAAATGAGACAGTCGCATCTCTCCCTATCATACAGGAATATTGGGCAGGCATGATCTGTAAGCACAATGAGAGGCAAAACTAGACTGCATTGACTTCACGATATTTTACCTCTATTTTGCATAGATTTTAACAGACATGCCTCTCTGGGCCTTCATTAATCACCTGCCATCTCTGCTACTCCTGGTGTCAGGGCCCTGTCTGAGAAAACAGGCATTGCTGAAGCGCTCAGAGGCAGCAGTGCTGCTGCGGGAGTGGAGGGAGCCTGACCTGGCACCGCCTACAGCCCTAGGTGGGGATGGAGATTATCTAAGCAGTGGTTGTGGTTTGTATTTCCAAACGGTCTGACATGACATCCAGCAAAATGAAGGTTTATGAGCAGCACTAGGGAACGCCGTAGGCGGCAAACTGGCCTATTTGAAAAGTAACCTACTGCACTTCAAAGTTACTGTGAACTTTCTTGATTTCTCTGAAATGCACCTAATGAAATAATAACCACAAATAGCCATCAACTCAGAAAGAGACAGAAAATCAGCCAGGATTTGCCCTTGGCTAACATAAAATTGTATGTTAAAAATGTCCTAAAACAGCTTGTTATGTTGGAGTTTTTTTCTGTTCTAGGCCTTTTCAAGTGCCCCTTTTCCGTTGGGTTACAAGTACCTCTCAGTTTGCTAAGGCGTCATCTTTACAACTGCCTTGCAAGGACAGGAATGCATCCGGGGATCTCAGATCCACGTGACTTAAAGGAATTCCATAAGGCTGCGGAGAAGGCCAGTGCACTCAGCTGCCTTGCTTGGAGATCCAGGCGCTGGGAGCCCACTTGGCATGAGTTATTTCTAGCAACACCTGGAGCTCCTCGGTGGTTGAGAATTCGAGCAAAAAATTTCTCATGAGCCCTTGGGAAAACTGCTGGCTTAGCCAATAGCTATTACATGCACAGTCAAGTGGAGTCTCTTGCCAGCTATACTTCTTTAAAAATGTGGCAGTACAGGCAATGCTGGGGCAGCTTTTAACAAAGGAGCACCATTGGGTTTTCAGTCGTTTAGAACGGTAACTATTACCAGCTCTGTTAATGTTTTCCGTGAAGCTTCTCAGTCCTCATTTGTAAATCTGTGAGTCTTTAGGCAAGCACATTACGCTTACATCAGCATTTTGCATGCCTACATGCTGTGTGGAAGTCAGTGGGAGCTGTAGATATGTAGATATGACAACTAGTACTACAAGTTGTCAGGATTTCCAGGATTTATCAAGAAGTCAGCTTTACTTGGTATGTCTGAGTTTGGACCCATGCCGCTCTTGGTTTTCCTCTGAAGAATCTGAATCAGAAAAGCAGGGGAACGAGTGTCTTTGCTCTGGCCTACCAGCTTCTCCCCAGAAGAGTCTACCGGCCTCTGTCCAAGAGAAGCTGCGTGAAAATCCTGATGTCCTTCACTTCTGGCGTGAACCTCAGGAGACGGCAAGAACC
The DNA here is from genome assembly GCA_013400135.1 of Rhinoptilus africanus. Lineage (NCBI taxonomy): Eukaryota > Metazoa > Chordata > Aves > Charadriiformes > Glareolidae > Rhinoptilus > Rhinoptilus africanus. The sequence continues at coordinate 338,732 of VXBO01001098.1, forward strand.
GTCAGAGCCATTGGGACCCAGGAGTGCTCAGTAGCTGCTGGTTTTGCTCTCTTGTGCTGGCGTGCATCAGGTATTTATCGGTGTGCAGAAGAGCAATGTTGTCGCTGCTTGCTCTGCAGCTACTGTAATAACTTTATTTGCTCTGTTTAATGTATAACAGCGTGCTCACTGCTTAAGCCTGTTCAAACAATATCAAAACAGTGCAAAAAGCAGTAAAGGTCAGATGAATATGATGGGGTCCATCTGAAAGCACTGTGAATATTGTTAGATTTTAGTAGCTAGGGACATTAAACTCACATTAGCTTTCTGCGTCATAGATTAACTCATGCAACAGATTAATTCATTCATGCACCCGTAACGCAGCTCACTATGGCAATGGCAATCTACCCTGTACAAAGAAGCTCTTATTTAGCCAGCTAAGAAGGTGGATGAGGTTTTCACTGCTGTGAAATTGTTTTTGAATGAAACTTTTGAAGAAACTGCAATGGGCAAACAAAAATGGATCACTGAGCATAAATTAAAGAAATCTGCAGGGTTTTTAGGAAGGACTAGTTCTCATCATTAGTAGATACCCAGGGTATCCATTTCTTTAGTACAGAGATGATGGCTCCCTGTACTTCTTAATAGTTCCACCTTTTTATGTTTTTATTGTGTTCAGACCCACCAAACAAATCAATCTTCCTTCTGATCACATCTCTCAATCCCTTCTTCTGTCTGCCTCACAAGTATTTGTCCTAAAGGAGAGCTGCTTAGCAAAAACTGCACTTTTCTGGAAGAATTTTGCATGTATACCTTCACTTTCCACTCTCTTGATTTCTTTCTTCATATATCATCTGAATTTGGGACCACTAGCTGAGAAGAAATGAGAGCATATAGTACGTTTGACCGTATATATACTCATGACACACACAGGACACTGCCAAGACAAACGTCTCAAGAGGTTCTGGGATTGTGCCTGGGGATACTACTAGTAGCTCTTTCCTTTGCTATTGTTAGCTGAACATCTCTAAGTAGCTTTCCACGTTGGGTGACTCCACATAATGCTTCACTGCAGTAATAATTACCTGCGTTTGGACCCAGAGTCCGTCACTCCGAGATGATCACCTTTGCCCAACGCAGCTCCTATTCCCAACACCTGTGCAATGGTGGGCTCACTGGTCTATGCACAGGCATGGAAGATCTGAGTAGCTGATCTGCAAATATTAAAGAACAGAGAGAAAATATTAAAGAACAGAGAGAAAATAGAAAAGAACAGAGAGAGCCTTCACTGGTGTCACAGAGTGCTGGAACTAACACATGGAAATTCCTGCTGGAGTAGAAAAGGTTGACTTTGTGGTATCCTCAGTACTTGCAAACAGTACTAAGATGTCGCACTTTGCAATTTTTCCTTATATCTTGAGGTTCTGGCTGGGGACAGAGTCAGGGTGAGCAAAGCGCATCTACAGGAACAAGAGGGTTTATAACAGAAGCAGCCCTGTGACCCCAAACCACTGCAATGTGGCCACCCTGGAATGGCTGCAAGTAAGTCCAAGAATTAGGAGACTCATCAGGGAAACAAGCTCTTTTCTTAGACAGAACCAGGAATAAAAAGGAAATTAGGTCCTCCCAATAGACTTTAGTGCAGGTTTCCAGACTTTCTGGGGAAATCCTGAGGAACAGAGACCTACAAAGCTACAGAGGGATTTGAAGCAACAGTTAATTTCCTTATTCCAAATGCTTGTTACTAAATATTTCAGGTAACAGTCACTTCAGAGGCAATGAAGGACGTCCCTGCCCAGTGTCAATGAGCTGTCACTCTGAACAACAGCTCACTAAAAGCACTTTCTTTTGACTCAGAAAAGCCTGTGGCACACCACCCTTGATTTAAGAGGCAAAAATAAAAAGATGTACTAATCTCAGCCTTTCTCTGCACTGTCTGTGCTACTAAAATTGGATTTGCTTATTTCCTTTCAGTGGAAAAGATCCACCAGCCACCAGCCGTCACTCCCTCTCATCTTTCCACCTGCTGCTGCACGGACTGATGGCCGTGGGAGCACAGGGAATAGGGATGCGCAGCACCACTGCAGGTCTCCATCCACTGAGACACTCTAGACAACGTTACTGCCTGTAACCCAGTCCCTGCCCCTCATGGTTTGCTTTATGCATAGGCAAAAATAGAAAACAGTACAGGATGGCTAAATAGCATCAGCAATAGACACCCATGCTGCTATCTGTGCTGATCATGATAAACGCCTGGCCATTTTTCAGTTTCTTTGGCTATTGAGTTGCCAGGTGAGAAGGCATCAGGTGTCCAACACACTTGTACTACAGGGGCAAGGCAGCACTGCAGGTCCCACTGGTCCTTCTCTCTCTCTGCTGCTCACAACTCACCAACTGCAGGAATACCACCAGCTGGTCGTGACCCAGCCTGAGTTGGGATCTTTAACAAATTGTTATGTCTCAGGTCTAAGGGCAAAAGGGGCTATAAATGACATTCTGTAGACACCGGCAGATTACACATTGCAGTTCATCATCTCATGGGCTATCTGTCATTTCTTGTCGGTTTTCTTCCATTTCTATTTTATTGAAAACGTCCCTTCTTGATCCTGACCAGAACCACAGCCTCCTTCCTGCACTCTTTTTGAAAACATGAATTCAATTTATTGAGCAAATAGCTGCACATTTCACCTTGCCAGATCAACCTCTTCTGCTTATACTAAAGTCCAAAAGATACAGGGCTTCCTCTGACCAACTGAGGTGATTGACTTCCATCTCAGACCTGGGACCAGCTGCTGTCTCACACCTATCAGTATTGTTCCTCTTAACATCTGAAGAAAGCAGAAAGAAAGCAAAACTCAAACATGTTTCTTAAGCGCAACACTACTACTAATATTTCATAGCAATTGAGTACCAGAATTTTCCATGCGTTATTTGTGTCATCTATTCCTTGCAGTTACATGGCATTCCGGAGTTTCAGTCACCAAAAGCAGGACTCAGCTGCTGCTGAAGTGAGTGTGCGTGGGATGGGAGCCTTTCCCCTTGGAGGCAGGTTGGTGCCTGTTCATAGTCTTCCACACCCTTCCCTCATCCCCAGATCTGCACCTCAGTGAACAAAACACCATGCCGGAGCCGTGCTAACAACCAGTTTCAAATTTGCCCTTTGAGTGAAAAACATCGCCAGAAAACCACTTTTCATTTTCTCAGTAAATGAGCTGAAAGGTTCTTCAAGCCATCAGCGTGTTTTGTCTGACCCCAGCTGAAAAGCTGCGTGTTACTGAGCTGGGGGAGGTATTTTAAGAGTCAGACAAAATTTGAGAAAAGTTTTGTAAAATCCTTTTCCAGTTTGGAAACTGTCAAAACTAAATGCTTTAATTTTTCATCTAAAAAGTATTTGGGGAGAAACTGTTCAGTAGATTCAGCAAAAGCTTCGGGAGTTGCTCTGGGCAACCCGACACAACATGTTTGGCTGAAGGCGAGTTTTGACAGGAGGACTTCACCCTGTCAGAGGCTCTTCCCTCTTCACCATGGAGCTGACCTCCCTCTAAGTAGAAAGTCCCTCGGCATTTGTGAAAAAAGAAACACAGGCGATATCTACATTACTTGCTGTTCCTCCGGAATGATTATCTGTCTCTGGTCTGGTTAATATTTATGATATAGTCTGGGTTTATAACACTGTTCAACAGCTGCAGGAGTATGAAGAACAGGACAGACCCAAAGAGCTCCGCTGTTCTGACCTCCTCCCTGTGCACTGGAAATAATTGACTAGAGCAGGAATAAACGTCTCCAACAAATGGCCAGATTTAGAAACAGCTACTGAGCACCAGATCTTCCACAAACTGAAACTTTCAGGGGCCCAAAGGGACCACCAATACTGGTGCCCAGCTGTTCCTTTCACCTTGCCATCCCCGTCACCTCCATGGCCACCATCTCCCAACAGCTGGTGGAGCTCCTGAGAAGTCATAAAAAAAGGTAGAAAGCATAAAGCCAAGAGGCTGGATAAAACCACACAGATCTTCTTGATATAAGCAAAACAAAGTTAACAAATAAAATAGGCATGAAAAAAAAAGGTATTTTTACTGAATAAGAGTTATTTCAGACCATTCCTCTTCCACAAAAGGCATAGGGTAACTCTTGCCTGCTAATATCAGTGCACGCTGGGCGCTCTTTGGCCAGATTGTGCTGGATGTGTCTGTGTATGCCTAGGTTACTCGTGGTGATGCTCAAGACCGGCTGGGTCTGCTTGCTACATGTCTGTGATCACCATCTTGTAAATAATAGCAAACAAAATATAATCAATGTCAGCTAAAAGCTGAGCTAAATCAATGCCGAATTTGCACAACTGTGTGTTTAGGTAATAGGAAATACAGAAGTTAATGTGGCACTGATGAACCTGTCTAAAGACCCCCTATGCAGGTATCTTTAGATCTGCTTTTAGAAAGGCACTTTTTTTTCACCTTGAAAAAATGCTGGATATTGTTTTTCTCAAGTATATGAACATCTGTGGTTGGAAGTGAGACTGGGTTGCCAGAGTGGAGTTTTTTTCCAGCTTCTGTCTGTACAACTTAGAATCAAAACTTAAGAGCCATGTTGGAAAGACAAAAGCTGTGGGTTGCACAGGCAGCTGAGAACACGGCAGAGGAATATACAGATGGCAAGATGAGATGAATAGAATAGTAAGAAGCGTTTTTCCCCAGGCCTAGGAAGGCACCCAGCCAAGAGTAAAAACCTTTACTAGAGGGAGGTGAATTCCTTCTAACCCACAACAGGACCAGAGAAAATATGAGAAAACCGCAGCATCAGTATGGCTGAGGGGTGAAGGGACTGAGAACAGCCCTGCCGAGAAGGACTTGTGTGTACTGGTTGATGAAAAGCTGGACATGAGCCGAGAATGTGTGCTCACAGCCCAGAAAGGGGTTACCCCAGGGTACCCCAGCTGTACCCTGCTGCATCCCCAGCAGCGCGGCCAGCGGGGCGAGAGAGGGGATTCTGCCCCTCTGCTCCACTCTGCTGAGACCCCACCTGGAGCACTGCCCCCAGCTCTGGAGCCCTCAGCACAGGAGAGACGTGGACCTGTTGGAACAAGTCCAGAGGAGGCCACAAAGATGGTCAGAGGCTGGAGCCCCTCTGCTGTGAGGGCAGGCTGAGAGAGTTGGGGTTCTTCAGCCTGGAGAAGAGAAGACTCCAAGGAGACTTTATTGTGGCCTTTCAATACTTAAAGGGGGCTTATAAGAAAGATGGGGACAAACTTTTTAGCAGAGCCTGCTGCAATAGGACAATGGGTAGATTTAAATTAGATAGAAGGAAGAAATTTTTTACACTGAGGGTGGTGAAACACTGGCCCAGGTTGCCCAGAGAGGTGGGAGATGCCCCATCCCTGGAAATATTCCAGGCCAGGTTGGACGGGGCTCTGAGCAACCTGATCTAGTTGAAGATGTCCCTGCTTATTGCTGGAGGGGTTGGACCAGATGGCCTTTAAAGGTCCCTTCCAACCCAAACTATTCTATGAGTCTATGAAAGCAACATCATGTCGGTAGCAAACTCACTCCCTGACCTGCAGCAACATGCAAGCTCAAAAACTCTGGCGTCTGTAGTTCTCTTTGGCTTCACTGAATCCTTCACTGCTACCATGTCTCCTGCTCAGGAGGCATGGGGCCTCGGGTGCGTGTGATCATCACAAAGACACAGACCAGCCTGACATCACACACTGTATAAGCCGAACAACAATATTTTCTAAAACATTTTCTTTTTCCCCATCAGCACTTCCACTGCTTTTGCAGTGTTAGTGTTGGGTAAGTGATCCACCGCACTGAACTGAACATCAAAAGGCTTTTTATTTAATTTGCCAGAGAGCTGAGGAAAAGGAGATAGGCAAAAGCTTGTGTCATCTCATTAAGATGCTAAATTATTCATAAAATGCTCTCATAAAATTTAATATGGGAAATGTCACATCCACAGATAAGTGGCTGCAGCTGCTACAGATGTGTAAGATATTTATGAAGCAGATGCTTTTGCTAGTGACCTTTGACACTTCACCAAAACCGAGCAGCAGATGAGGAACTACAAAAAGCAGAAAACACATGAGGAAATCACCGGTGAAGCCAAAGGTTTTGATCCCATATACACAGCGATAATTCTTGTCAACAACATTTTTCTCAGTTGTAGGAAGCACAATGCAAGAGTAGGAGGTGCAATCCTGCCAGGTCTCACTGACTGGTGCCACCCAGGTCTCCCAGGCTCATGGAGTGCCAGGATGGTCCCGAGGGGAACTGTGTGCTGCTGCCCCCTCCTCACAGCTCACATGTGCTGTGAACAAAGACTAAAGCTCAGGGACAGCTTGGAGGAAAGCACTGTCTTCTGAGAGCTTGTAGCCCATCCTGACCCAGCACTTGGAGTCTCTTATGTAGAGCCAGAAAAATGCTAAGAGCTCTCTAAACCACGAAGCATGGTGTGATATATGCACCAGAGACATCAGCCTGCGGCTTTCCGGAGGGATGGAGCATGCACTTTTTATCTGCAACGTAGTGAATACTGACGAGCATTTATGAACACATGAGTGCAGTCACTCTTTCTCTGAGAAGCATGGATCTACAGCACATGTTTGTAAGAAAGCACACAGGAATGAAATAGCTTGGCCAATTTTGTTCTATCATTTTTGGCAACAATAGTGTTAAGGGTACTTATAAAAGATCTTAATTTGCAAACTTACAAGTATAAATACAATGGGTATAGGGTTCCGAGCTATATCGATGCTGTAAGTACCAGTAATCCACCTAAAAGCTTTGGAAAAGCCTAGAAAACGTCAAATTTCTAATGCTACCTGCACTCTCAACTCCTAAAGTTTTCACATTTCCCTACACATGCTTGAAGCAGGACAGTTTTCCCAAGGAAGAGTATGTGGAGTCCTAGTGCCTGATCATCTATTTAAAATGATGTTATAAGTAACTAGTAAAGACATAATTACACTGTTTTACAATTGTCGAGAAATTCATTGAAGAGCTATTGAAGAGTACATGGGCATTTCACTGTCAAATACCTGCGCAAGAAGACCCAGCAGGGGATTATCACGAGGGACTTCCAAAAAGAATTAATAATTCACGGTCACCATGTAGAATTTAGAGCTGCCTTGCATAACCAACATAATTACATCAAAATTTGTAATGGCTATGGGTATAAGCTATCAGAGATTTCACTCAGGAAAATTAAAACATAATTTTTTCTCTGGTGTCGGCTGTCAATATGTTTCTGCATCTGTTTGACCAAGAGCAGTGCGTCCCATGAGCTGTGGTACCCAGAGGAGCTCTTGCAAGCCCTGCACTCCACTGCTAGGTCAGAGCATCTTCCTTCGGACCAACAGCACTCTCCATCTAGGGGAAACAATAAATCCTTCGGAAAACTCTATACTTGGCAATACCTACTACTTACCTTTGATTCATTGATTACAGCGGGTCAGTAAAGCACGCTCACATCAACAACAGCAGTGGCTATTACGGTGTATTTCCACAGTGGTTAATCTGTTACTAATTAAAAGCCTTCAGTTGGAGGGGTTAACACTGCCAGCATTGACTATAATGAGTTCTACATAAACAGGCAGACTTTGTCTGTACACTTGTGCGTAATTTTTACTCAAGCAGCAGTTTGGGGAAGTGGAGAGAAAAAAGTGTGTATGTGGGGGCCACCCTCACACAGACCTCCTTCCATTTACAGCTTTCCCCAGCTCTCTACCCCAGTTACAGACACCCCATAGCCCCTCTGTGCTCCCCAGACCCCTCTCAGCCGCTGCAAAGAGGTAGAGAAGACTGTGGGCTTCTCAGTGAAAACAAGCCAACCTTAAAAAAAAAAAAAAAGGGCAATAAATTTTCGGAGCATTGGAAAAGGATAAAAAGTATTTTTCTTCAAAAAAAAAAAAAAGAGAGAAACAAAGAGTTAGGGAATTATAGGCCACTCAGCCCAACTCCAGTTCTTGGAAAAATGTTGGAAATTAGTAAAGCATCTAGAACATATCCAGATGATAAATAGGAAGAAAAAAAGCAGGATGACAAAATGAAAATGGTTTTGTTAAAAATAAACCACATCAGACTAACCTAATCCCCTGCAATGGCAGGGGAAGAAGCCTTGTCATTAGGAAATAGTTGAGCTAAAGTACAGCTTAGCTAAGCAATAGCGAGGTTATATTTAGGTTTAGTAAGGCGCTATTGTCTTACATGGCATATTCTTACATACGGTACAGAAATAGGCACTATAAGATAGGTGGAAGACGCGTTTCACTTTTCAAAGTTTGTATTGATCCAACATTAAGGAGCAATTGGGCTTTTTCAGTATTCTTATGGAATACTGATTGGGTATTTTCGTTAAGGCTGGTATAAAGATGGCAGGTATGAGAGGAGGGGGAGGCAGAGGGCAGCCCAGGGGCAGGATGCGGCAGCCGGGTACAGGAATAGCGGGGGGGTCAGTTTTGCCTCTGGAGAATCGTAATGTCAAATGGGTGTCAGTGGAGCAGGGCTCCAGCAGTCCCATCGCTGGCCAAAAAGCACAGCACATCCACTTCTGTCCTGGCATTTCCCAACTGCAGGAGACTGCTCTTAATGTGACCCAACAGAGGCCTCTGGCATTTGGCAGCCCATCCAAGAGCCCCAGATCTTATCCCCTGCAGAATCCCATACTACCTGTTTCGGAGGTGTCCAGGTACATAACAATCGCTACAGAGGGTGGATGGCACCAAAAACTGCGACTCTGGGGGAAGAGAAGACAATTCAAATGCTGGAGCTATCAGCCTGACACACAGGCGATGGCAGACTTATGGGGTTTAAAATCAAGATAAGCAATCAGCTAGTTTTCGGTCTGTTGGGTATTTCTCTAAGTGGCCAATATCCAATTTCCTAGCCGTTTCAGTGAGATTTAAAGGCATCTTGGAAGAGGTGATGGGCTTTTTAAGAAGAGATTTGGCAGACGAAAGTGTTTCCACAGGTCATGTGGAAAAGTTGGCACACCCTGGGCAGCTTCCAGGGTTTAAATCTCTTACGGATCATCCATCTCCCAGTGCAGGGCAAGAGTTGTGCAGGCATTTTAAACCTGCAGAAACCTAGGGTTTTTCTTTGATGAAAGAACCAACCGCTATCAAAATAAAGATCTAACACTGAGTATGTTCAGACCACATCATTTTAAGGAATAGAAAGCAACGCGTTCACCGAATCTTCCTCTTCCCTAAAATTCTTCAGAGGGAACAATTGCAAACAGACACAGAGAGGAATGACATTTGCCCAGATAAAAGGTAAGAGAACTGTCAACATTTGTACTCAGACCCACTCGTGTACATTCATGGTACAAGAACACAGAACACAATTCTACTCAGATAATTCAAAAAATGCCTATAATTACAGAAAACACATTAGCATGTATTTGAACAGTTTCTGAACCCTGTTCTTCTGTGCTAAAAGATTTTGTCGATAATCAGAGGTGGCTCTCCCCACTGCAATCACAAAAGTGCATCTTTGGAGATGCTTTATCTGGTCCTGAGACTAGGCAGGTAAGAATCAGACCAACTGAGACACCTGGAGCCACACTTCTTGCATCTCTAAGGAAGCAAATGGACTTAAATCTCAACTCCTTGAGCACCCCACTAAGGACACATCTGAAAAATTACCATTTTAATGAAGAAACATGAAGGACTATGACAGCATCAATTGTGGTTTTTTGGCAGCAACTTACCTCCAATTTTGAAATAGCTCATTCAAGTTTCCCTGTTCCAAGGCTCACCATTTTCCTTCTCCCCTCCCACATAGCCTTTTTAAAAGCACATCATTAGCAGCTCTTAATTACAAGCAGGTCTAGAGAAATCAAGGCAGCTGCACAGATCCCTGCTGAGATGCTGATCAGCGTTGGAAACTTGGGAAGTCTCAGAGGGGAAAAGCACAGTCCTGTGCGGTGCTGCAAGCCGGAGCCCCGGCGGCGTCGCGGAGGGGTACGTGCCACCTGCCGCGGCTCCGGCGTGCCAGGAGCAGGGCAGATGGTCCACCAGATTTGTTTGTTCCCGGTGTGCATATTGCATGCCGCGCTCTGGCAGAGCCCGCGTCTGGGCAGCCGGGAGGGAGGCTGTCTGCTCGTCTTGTGCTGGCTCTGCTGGGGCACGCTGGAGGACGAGGGAGATGGCACCTTCCCAGGGGGGGTGAGCGTTTCAGGAAAAAACCTCTGGAGTCATCCAGTGAGAAGCAGTGGGAGGTTTCTCTGCAGGGTGAAGTGCAAGTGGAGAAAGGGACTCCTGAGAGCATGGTTTCCCAGTCATTCTTATTAGAAAAGTAGAATAATTTAGGTTGGAAGGCCCCTGTGGAGGTCATCCAATCCCACCACCTGCTCACAGCAGCACCAGCCTGGAATCTAGCTCAGGTTGCTCGGGGCCATTTCCAACGAGGTCTTGGATGCCTCCAAGGACAGCAATTTCACAGCCTCACACGGTGACCTGCCCTCGCGTTTCACCTCTCTGTGAACATTGCTTTCCTTATGTCTCACTCAAACTTACCCTGCCTTGCACACAGCCGCTGGCAACCTCTGGCTCCGTCTTGTCCCTAATGCAGGAGAGGTACAGCCTGCCCCTTCGCCTCCTCTTCTCCAGGCTGAACAAGCCCAGGTCTCCCAGGCTCTCCCCACTTGTCCTGGGCTCCAGCCCCCTGATCATCCTGGAGGGATGCAGGGGGATGAGACAGCTCTGGCAGCAGCATCCTGCGCTTTGGTCAGGTTAAAGCAATTGTGAAACCACAGCCTGAGGAGAGGAGGAATTGGACTCAAAGCCAAATTTTGGAAGTGATGGAAAGTAAGAGTTTCCTTGGGACTTGGAGGGTCTTTACTGTTTTGCAGAAAGAAGCTGATGCTGGAGTGAAAGCAAGGGTAGGGACACACTGGGGTGGCTTGAGGGACAGTGCTACATGCAGGTCCCCTTATCAGGGATGGAATTAACATCTGAGCGAGACATTCCCCCTTGGAGTGAGCCCAGACCTACTGCGTGGGGCTGGCAGGGGGCAAGGACCAGTGTACAGCGTAAAATAAAGGAAGAAGCAACTTAAAAGTGAAGGTCTGCCGTATCTTCGCTTGGAAGGACTGGAGCAGACACAGTTGTACCTGATCCATATTGGCACCACGGGTAACTTGTCCCAGCAGGTCACTGCTGAACTGTAACCAGGAGCCCATTTCCCCTTGGAACACAGCAAGAGATGGAGCTCCACAAACTGAACACAGCCTGGCAGCGGGGGGAAGGATACAGCCTTCCCCAGCTCCACGTCGACACTTCATCCCAGCTCTATCGTAGGAGGGGCTCCTGTGCTCTCTGTACTCCAGAGGGCATCATCAGAACATCAACAACAACCCATCATGTTTTAAAAAGGGCTTTCAGGGTAATTAATTAAATATTTCGAAAAGACGGAAGTGTTTCTCTGCCAGAGGAGCAAGCATACAGTTTTTCCAATTTAAATAATTAATTCTTTTTGGACTGCATCCAGCCCGTTTCCAAGGGAATTCATACTGGATGACTCTTGTTAATGCTGCCAATTTACTGAAAAAGAAAAGAAATAGTATTATTAAGAACTTGTAAAAATAATAATTTAAAAAACCTGAACGTAACTTGGGGTTCAAAGAAATAATGTTCCGGACCAAGAGGAGTGAATGGAAGGACTCCCAAGAGCATCGTCACTACCAAGCTGTCTCTCAAAATATCAGAGAAGTGCCGACATAAGCCCATCGCCTGCACGAAAAGAGAGATGCAAGTTCATGTGCAACATATTCTGCTATCAAATATTGAGAGTCTCTGCAAAATTCAGGATCATTTCCATTATTGGATGAAACTGTTCTAGACATGAGGGAAAAGAAATCGGGTACCACACTGCATATAACATTGGAGAGTGATATGGATTAGATTTTATCCCATTCGTTTTCTCTCTTGCACTCCCACTGAAACATCAGCAGGCCAAAGGCACTTTCAATTGCAAGACTAAATTGCTCTTAAATGAAGTCATGTTAAGTCAACTGTTCTTTTCTTCACCTTTCTCAGTAACTTCACTCATAGCTGAACATTTTTTTTATGTAATTGTGTTCTCGTTTGTCTCTGCTGGAACACAGAGGAGAATAAATGCTTCCATNACTGAACATTTTTTTTATTTAATTGTGTTCTCGTTTGTCTCTAAGTGCATGTACTATTCATCTTCAGTCTGCACATGTTCTAGGTAAGGGTCTTTTGTTACTTTAAAGAGGAACAGGCTGCATGTGTCCAGATGCTCTTTTACCAGCTGGTAAACAATTCAAACACATATTCTAGCAGCCTGGATCAAAACTCATACTGAAATGCACCCACAGAGGAGAAAACAGAGGAAATGCTGGAAAACAGAGGAGAATAAATGCTTCCATTTGCTCCTGACCCCTGAGAATGCCTCAGAGGAGAAAAGCCCACCGAAACAGTTATCCCATCATTGTAAAGCTTTTCTTTCTGAAAGATTCTTCCCTCAAAGTACACTACAAGAACAGACATTTCAACTACAAGAAGGACACTAAGGGGCTGGAGTGCATCCAAAAAAGAGCAGCGAAGCTGGTGAGGGGTCTGGAGCACAAGTCTTATGAGAAGCGGCTGAGGGAGCTGGGGGTGTTCAGTCTGGAGAAAAGGAGGGAGACTTTAATGCTCATCTACAGCTCCCTGAAAGGAGGCTGTAGCCAGGCAGGGGTCGGTCTCTTCTCCCAAGTAACAAGTGATAGGACAAGAGGAAATAGCCTCAAGTTGCAGCAGAGGAGGTTTAGACTGGATGTTAGGAAAAATTTCTTGACAGAAGGGTTGTTAAGCATTGGAACAGGCTGCCCAGGGAAGTGGTTGAGTCCCCATCCCTGGAGGTATTTAAAAGATGTGTAGATGTGGTGCTGAGGGACATAGTTTAGTGGTGGATGTGGCAGTGTTAGGTTTGTAGTTGGACTTGATGATCTTCAGGGTCTTCTTCTCTGATTCTACTGAGTATAGCACCTTTTCTCCTGCAATCCCCTACCTCCCAAGGGGATGCTCCTCCTGGGTGGGAGGTGTTCAGCTGGGCGCTGGCCTGTGAGCACTTTCCAGTCCCTCAGCTGCACCCACATTATCACAGCCACAGTGGCTGGCCCTCCATGGGTGCCGCGGGCGCACGGAGTCTGACGTGAAGGGGTGACCATGTCAAACACAGGTAACCCCGACCACATGGTTGCACCTCTGTGCGAAGGCATGCTCCGGTGTACCAGCCGGACATTTCCTTGCCTGCATTTTGGCAGTGCCTGAAACTCGTGGAGCACAGGGAAAGAGTTTATCCTTCAGACCGTTGGTGCGTGATCTACTGGATAGCACCATCCTGGCTGGGAGTGCTGGGTACCACGGGCTCCTGAGTGCCCATCTCTGCCATCACGTCACCATCCCTATCGCGGCCCTCAGCCACTGCAAACATCAGTACCACGGCTTTAATTTTAAGTTGACTAGTGATGCCCCCAGAAATTGGCCCTTATTAATGGCAATGTAGGTAATTAAGAAAGAGTGGAGCATTTAAAACAAATATGCCAAATAAAAGCTATTAAAAGTCTGGTGCAGAGGAAGTAAAATATCTCTGTGCAAAATACTGAGATGAGATCTGGCTGCAGCACACATCCAGCTTTTCCTTAGTCTCTTGTCTATATTATGTATGCATTTAATTTTACTCATTTCAGTACTTCTACTGTAAGAATTCATGCAGTTTACAGAAGTTAATGATGCATGTGAATTTTTTGCTAGAGTGAGGGGCTGGATTCCCAGCAGGAGCATCTGCAGAAATGCAGGAGGACTCTTATGACTGTTGTAAAGAAAGGCAGGGTTTGGCCATGCATATACAGCAAAAATCAGGTGCCTCCCCCAAAAAATTGTCTTCACTGTTTACTCTGCACCATTCCTAAAGTAATAACACTTGTCTGCCCTGGTTAATGTTTTCTAGAGGACGCTTTGCTTTCATAATGCTATTTAACAGTATAAATAAGAGAGTGAGCTACAGGGTAGCCCTAGTGAAGACAGCAGGATCCTTGGAAGCTGCTGTAAGTTGTGATTTTTTCTTTTTTTTCCTATAAAGACTTCAAAAGCGTATCCTCTTGTTGCATGCAATTGACTTTAAGTCTTTCCTGGGGTTGTACCTTATATTGAAATCTGTTTTAACAATTTTTTCCAGTGCTAAAGAGGCTTTTATTGGGTCATCTGGATATAAAGGACCTAGACATCACAATTTAGGCATGGAGTTGCCTGCACATTGTCGGGTGGCTGGCAGGAGGAGTGAGAATCTGAAAGTCAGAGTGGGGTGTCTGGTTGCCTTGCCGGGAGGCAAGGTGACCTCTGGAGCCAGCAAATCTTAAGTGGGTCTTTCCCAGATGTACCTCCTGCTAGAGGAAATAGGCTCTGCTCCATTAAAAGCGTGAGGATGGGTGCTTAGAGATTTTTTTTTTTTCAATGCATTGGTGATTCTTTTTAAGCAATTCTGCTGATTTTTATTTTCAAGTTCCACGTGACATATCTTTGCTTAGGCAATGGGATATCTAAGGTCTGTTTCCCTTTTAGATGAGGCGCCTCCCTAATGTTCTAATCATCAGATTACAGGATCATTGAGAGGGAAGGAGAGAAAATGGTCTTCTCCATATACTCAGGGGAGCTAAGATCACAGGGAGGCCAACATGTTCATGGAGCCAGAGACTGGGCAGGGGTCAGGTGCCCACTGGAAAGCAGGAACTGGGAACCTGGTCAGAACCCTCTTCTTGGGACTGCTGGTGCTTTGCAGAGAGAAGAAAATCTCTGTCCCACACGACTGCCCTAACCACTACACTCCTGCTTTTTTATCTTCTTTTTTATCCTCTGGCCTCAGCGATGCTTCATCCCTGAGTACGTGCAGTAACTCAGGTTCAACAGCAAATACTGATGGTGGCCTGGTAGAAGAGTGAGAGCTTCTGTTCACCTGTTTGCCAGTAAAAAGAGGCCTAGATGTGGGCGATGCCACTCTTGGAGGCTGCAGTTTCTGGGTCTTCTGGGATTTCTGAGCTCTCCAATGTTAAGCTGTTTTACAGAAGATAGAAGACACTGCGAACAGCTCTGCAAACAGTCACATACATTTCTAAAGGACAGTGTAAACTTGTCTTCCATGTTTCTGCTGAAAAAGGAATCGCTTCTAATGAAATAGTCACAGTGGTTGGATTCTCTGCAGAATCCAATGCCGGTGGCTCGTGCTTGCAATTCTCTCAGGGGCCTCAGGCACAAAAGCATCATCAAAGCTCTGAATCATGAGAGAGGTAAATGTCCAGCTGACCAGTCTGGAAAAGCTCCTGTGCGTGTCCAGGCGCACACAATGAGGTACACCCAGAGCTTTCTGGCCAGCCAGGAAAGCACAGGTGATTTTGTGGTGCTCCGGTGAATAAGCAGTCCTGGACAGCAGGGTTCTGAGATCATTTTCACACACAGACAGATGTGACTAGTCACATCTTTCTTTTGTGACTTATTTGTGTGCTCGGGTGATTTGTTTTGATATGGCCCTAAGTAGCTGAGACTAGTTCTGCAGACACCACCGGTGGTGGGGCCGTGTCTTGATGTGCCTGGTGCCCTCACAGTGCAGCTTCCAGGAAAGAGATTTCTCAGATTTCTTCATTTAGAAGCAATCAGGAGGGAAGCAGCACCATCTGGTGAGCAAACAGCTTTTTTATTCCATGCCTGCGTATGTTTTTGAGTAGGGCAAATTTTCATGTTGTCTGAAATGAGATTATCAGTGAGGACCCCTTATGGGAATAGCATGGGATGAATATTCATCTCCTGGACTATCACATGGGACTCTAAAGGCAGAAAATTGCCTTCAGAATTATCTCTCCAAATCATAGAGAGAAAAATCAGCCCTAAAGTGGACAATTAGCTATATCCACAAAGAAGCAAGTTCTGTGAGTCAGAAAACTTAATCCAGCTCACTTCCAGCTCTTCTGGTGGAATTATTCTTGGGTAACTTCAGCAAATCCCAGTTTTCTCAACTTTCTTTGTAGGATATACAAAATAAGTACTGTCATTCTGGGTTGTATGGTAGGGAAGACTGTGTGACAGGGAAGAGGTAATATATTCCACAAGTGTTATCACCAGGTCTATTACAGATAAATTGCTGAAAGGAACACTGTCCTCCAGGTGTTGACATGCTCTTGTGTGCCATTGTCTGGCTTGATTGAAAGCTCTCCATGAAAGCAACCTTTTCTTGAATACCACAAATATTTTGTCACTGCGTAACACAGACAAAGAGAAGAAAAGAGGCAGAGGGGTAAATGAGTTTCCTTCCAGGCTCCTCAACAAGTCAGTGTAGATTTGGAATTAGAATCCAAGAGCTTTACACTTCTACTCCCAGGTTTATGGACAAACAGGTTTTCTGGAGAAGATAGGAAGCTTTCTGCAAAATTAGCCCCTTCAGATAGGGAATTCCCTAAGGGATTTTTAGCACAGGTCTTCAGCTCTTTGCTTTTTAATAAATTGTTACCGAGTATCTTGGTGGGAAAATCCCTCAATCACTAAGACAGTGTGAGAGTCTGCACCTTCTGCTTCACACTGAAAGGATCTCTGTCCTCAATTTATCACTGGCTGATCACTTGCTAACCTAGAAGCCACAAAAATATCCAATGGAATAGTAAATAGTAATATGAAGTAAATAGCAAATTGAATATGAAGTAACAATCCCCAACCATATTCTAAAGGCCTACTGGATGCAGGTTCCATTATAAAAGTACCTTTACATTTCAAAGAAGGGCTTAATGGAGTGGGCCACTTGTATCTTCAAGGATTAAACAACAAAAAAGACCTCTACAAACTGCAGCTGCTGAGTCTTTTGCAATCTTATTATTTTAATATCAACCATTATCAAGATTTTGTAAGGGCTGACTCATGAGTCTTGACTGCTTGTGATTGGCCAGTACTGAGTAACAGATGGATGATTCAGATTCAGATTGTATTTAATTATCTGTGAATTCAGAGCTGTAATAAAATGAAATTAATTCCATGAAAGTTCATAAATTAACCACAGAATGCGAACGTGTCATAACTACATAGAGCAAAAATACCAGGATAGGGAAAAAACCTTTAGAAAACTGTAACCAATATTTTACAGAACCCTTACAGCAAAACCATGCTGTATCCATTCGCCAGAATTTTGAGGCCAGGTTGGTTAAATTCCATGCCTACTTTGCATTCCAAATAAATAGGAATTGCCAGTTCAATGCGTATAAGTAAAATTCCATTTATCTGCTGGGTTTTCTTATAAATATTAAATGTGATGAGATAGGGAACAGGTGGTGACTTATGTTTAAAATGAAATGTTTCATTCTTTGCTAGTCATGTTATTCTTAATAAATTATGACTGCAGCTGAGTAAATAGTTCACAGTGAATAATTTATCCAGAGGCAGCTTCTGAATCGGCCTGCTGGATATGTGGAAATAGATTAGGATTAGCTCTGATGCTTTTGTTTGGGAGTTGATTTCTTTTCAAAGTCTGACTAATACATTGGCTCACTGATAGCTGGTTTTAAATATTCAGAACCGGAGCACTTATGTTGAGTTACAAGGAGCTAGATATATTGAGAAGTATCATTTCAATGTCAAAATCAGAGAAGGCCAAACTATAATTTAAAACTACTGTGCACAGTAATTGAAAATGTAGTTACCAAGGTCCCTTATGGTTCTTCCATTTGTCAGTAACACAGTAGGTGTTACTGCAAATAGGCCTGCCTTTTAGAAATACTTATACCAAACACATAAATGTTTGAATATTTGATTACAGCTCGAAAATGTTTTGTTGTTCTTATGCAGGTCTAACTGTAGCTGGATATTCAACCACAAATAGAAATTGCTCCCTCTGATGTTACGGAGAAAGCAGGACCATGAGCGTAGCGCTTTCTGACGACAGTCTCTCAAGTTGAATCATGCCAGAGCAGAAAGGTGCAACTGGTTTAATATGTCTCTCCTTGCACAAGTTTTAGCAAATCTGGCTCGTTATCTCTCCAAAGCCTTTGCAGCTCTCTCACCGTTTCTTTGCCCTAGATTCCTCCTCAGAAGTGAGGCCCACTGGGACATTCAAATCCACATTGCCAAGGTCCCTTTGTAAAAG
Source organism: Rhinoptilus africanus (assembly GCA_013400135.1). Classification (NCBI taxonomy): domain Eukaryota; kingdom Metazoa; phylum Chordata; class Aves; order Charadriiformes; family Glareolidae; genus Rhinoptilus; species Rhinoptilus africanus. The sequence continues at coordinate 356,830 of VXBO01001098.1, forward strand.
CTTGTACAGTGCAGAGTGTCAGCTCTGCAAAGGAATGCAGCTACCCCAGCCAAGCGTAGCAGGTTGATAAACCTGACCCTTTGACCAGTAGAGCATCTGATAAAAATAAGGCCTTTTTTTTTATTAATGACATTGACTATTTCTGCTGTGCTGAAAGTGAACCCACTCCAGTGGGTTAGTTTGTCTATTAAGATAAAACGTATTAGTTCAGGGTCATATTTAAAGCGTTACATCATTTTTATTCAGAAAATAAAGAGCACCTTCATAGGGCTTTATATTCGGTTTGCTAATCAAAACCAGCTGCCGCCATTTGTCCTCTCCTGAAACAGCGTGCCTTATCAATCCGACCAGAAGTTTATCTAAAGATCTCCTCCGTGCCTGTTTGCTCAAACTCTGTTTGTACGTAGCTACTGATTGCTGCCCACTTGCAGGAATTTCCTCTTTCTCCCATCACTCACAAAAAAATCCAGACCTCTCCTATGATGAGTGTTGCAGGAATTATCTTAGACCAGTAGTGTCAAAAGCAGTACCGCAGCCCTCCAGTGATTAGCCACGGTATGTTTTCCAATGGGATATGCTCCGTTCTCTGGCCTGCTGAGGGTGCTGTGCCTTCAGCTAATCCATGCTGAATTTTGCCTTTGCAGGTATGTAGGCTGAGGGCGGCAGAAAGAGTTGGCAGAGACTTGCCAGGAGGCCTGGGAAAAATTTTAAAAAAAAAAAATCTGGCAAGAGTTGGAGAACATGGAAACTGAGGACAAAAGAAAGAGATAAGATTTCTTATTCAGTGGGAATGACAGATTAACTAGTTATACTTAATTAATCTACTTACCTTAGTAATAGCTTCTCCTTTCCTCCATAGGATTTTAATACAAGAAGATGAAGTTCACATTCTACGTAAGTTTGCTACTGGCTGGGCTTCATGCTGTTGCCCATGGAGAGCTCCCACCCGACCACCACAATGGACATGATCCCAATGAACATAAATACCACATGCATCGCAGAGGTGAGGCCATCGCTTGCCTCAAACTAGTGCCAAACAATGCTGACTTCGCCTTTCAATTTTTTAAAGAGGTTACACTGGAGGCACCTAATAAGAACATTTTCTTCTCTCCTGTAAGCATCTCCACTGCATTTGCGATGCTGGCCCTCGGGGCTAGATCAGACACTCAGACTCAGATCCTGGAAGGACTCGCCTTCAACCTTACAGAGATTCAGGAGAAAGAGATACACGAAGGCTTCCACAACCTCATCCACATGCTGAGCCATCCCGAGAACGGGGTCCAGCTCAACATGGGGAACGCCATCTTTCTAACAGAGAAGCTGAAACCTCTAAAAAAGTTTTTAGGTGACGCCAAAGCTCTGTATCAGACGGAGGCTTTTACCACGGACTTTAACAACCCCACAGAGGCTGAGAAGCAGATCAATGATTACATAGAAAGGAAAACCCATGGGAAAATTACTCATTTGGTCAAGGACATGGATCCACAGACTGCAATGCTTCTGGCTAGCTTTGTTTTCTTTAAGGGTAAGTCCTCGAGGATTCACATTCACGTTATTCATTCTTACCAACAGACCTAACGTCTGCTGCCTCCTTTGGAAATTGCTCTGGGGAAATGTCAAACATTCTTTGCTGGGAGAGCAAAGCCCCCGGTGGCATCCTGGAGGTGACGGGGAGGTGGCAGGACTCCGCTCGGCATGGGGAGGCAGCCAGGGCACACACAGGCTTGTGTTCTCTTTGTGGCAGCCATGGGGGCTCTGCTCCAAGCCCCAGCCTCCCATGAAGCCTGAGCTCCCTTTCCTGGGTTTAGCCGTAACTCTGATTGCCCCATGTCCTTCTAATTTTCAGTGAAGGCACTGAGACACATGCAAGACCTAATCCTTTTAATGCCTGTCTTTAAAAGTCTGCATGATTCAGTGGCCTAATATACTACATAGTCCTTTATTTTTTTTCCCTGACAGGCTCCTTTAGGTACACGGACTAACATATTAATGTATGGAAGAAGCTAGTGATGAACAGGGGAGGGTGTTTTAAGGAACCAAGTGGAAACATGGTGCATTTCTGATATGGGTTATATGATGTGCTCTTAAGACTAACATAACAGCACTCAGATATGAGATCCTACATTAATTTTATCTACAAATAGAGGCTTATGATTGAATTCAGTAGAAATGAAATGCATACAGTATATGAGTACACAGATGATGTCAGGTAAGCCCTTAAATGACAACTTACAGAAAGGCCACTTAGATCACCTGAACAGAAAAGTAGTGGTAGGTACAAAGAAAATGCCTAATTAGTTCATTATTAGCACCTGAAGAATAAAGGGAAATTAGAACCCAATGCACTCTTGATTAGGTGAAAGATTCTTGCCTTACTGTGTTTAAAAATTCTGAATTTAACAAAGGGAGGAATTTTATTCCTAGGAGGAACACTGCTACTAGTTATAAATAATTCAGTTTATGATGGGATGGGACACGGGATATTCAGCTGCGTTCTTCTTCTCTGTATCAGGCAACTGGGAAAAGCCTTTTAAACTAGAGCATACTGAAGAAAGGGAGTTCTTTGTGGATGCTGAAACTACTGTGAAAGTCCCTATGATGCACCAGACGGGCAGATTCGACTTCTATTTTGACGAGGAGCTGTCATGCACCGTGGTACGGCTTCATTATAATGGGAGTGCGACTGCATTTCTGGTTCTGCCAGCAAAAGGGAAAATGAAGCAGCTAGAGCAAACTCTGGTCAAGGAAATCATTCAAGAATGGTCAGAGCATCTCTTCCAGAGGTAATCTTCTGCCAGTCAGCTGCGGCGGCACCTAGATTTATAGCCTTCTTTCTTTTTTTGGGAATGCAAACACTACGAACTTGCTGATTCTGGGAACTGAGCAGCTTATTTTTGGCTTGTGTGCCCTAGCTGTAGAAATCTTGCAGCTGGTTGGCATTTAACTATTATCTTGCTGATGCCCGGGTGACTTGCTGCTCCCCCCTCCAGAGCGGAGACCATCCCGATGGGCTTCCAGGAGTCCCGAACAGCAAGCCTAGACTGGCGTTTCTAAAACAGTCCATTGACTGAGCGGGAAGGTGGCAATTCTAAGGCAAATCTCCTACACTGAGGTTTCAGCTAATGTGTTTTACCTCTCGTATGTCACTGACACACCGTGACTCAGAACTATGCCTAAAGCTTAAACAAACCATAACTTAAACAGTTTGTAGTAATGCACATGCACGTCATATGTCCTACACAACTATCTTCCTTACGAGAACCTTTACAGCACCCAGTGGTTGGTAGAACCAGCTAGTGGTTAATTGTGGGTGTCCTGATTTTCTGGCATTTTGTTTTTGAAACCATAAAACTCTAATGAGGTTCTGTTAGTTCCTGCCATCGACGCTAACATCAGCTAACATGTTTTACAACCCTGTTTGTCTGGGAGGGAAGAGACCTTAGCACCAGGAGATGAGTAATATCAAGTTAATACATCCTTAATTTACCAAGCTCTGCCCTGATTCACAACTAATAAGGCTGTGCAGTTCACACCCATAATTCTTGGTGCATCATTATAGAAATGCCAGCACAGTTAATAAAAATATATTGAGTAGCAAATTGGATATGAGCTAAAAAAGTGATACCTCAAATATGAAATATAAAAATGGATAATTCTCAGCTGCAAAATCAGGAAAATCCTTATCTAAATGAATTTTTGATGCGAGTTCCTTCAAGATCAACATAGGAATAAGTTCATGGGAGAGGCGGTGAGAACCAAATGGCAATTTCAGTTCTACTATTATGTTGATGCCAGTGCTAATACACTTGGCCCCTTCACCTTCTAGTGCACTGGGCAGTATCACATAAAGGCTACAGCAGCGGGGTCTGGATCCCCAGTGTTTTGCCATTCAACCAAGCTGTCTCTGGGTGAGACAATAAAAGACTTGACCTCCCTAAAGGGTGATCACTGCAGTAGGTGACTCATAAGGATCTGAGGATCCCTAGGCAGGGCATGAAGAGAAATCCAACAGAAAGCATACTAAGCAGGAGCTGCCTATAGATATCTCACAGTAAAAGGGAAACTCTATCACTGCCAGCCCATGGGAGGAAGACAATTAGAGGACAGGGTGTCCAAAGGTGCAGGCAGCAGGGAACAGACCTTCCCTGGAGCCACGCCAAATGCCACAGTTCTGCCAAAACCACTGCTTTGCTTTGAACTGCTGGGGTCTGCCACACTTCTCCCCAGCAGCCTCTGTGCCCCTGTCACCTCCGCACCTCACCTTCTCCGGCTGTAAAGAGGGGCTCTCCTTACTGTCTCCCTTTGCAGAGTGCTCTCAGATTCGCTGAAGCAAAACACCGGACAGATATTATTAAGAATGACAGTGTACCACTATGAGAGGCACCAGCAATTGAATTAGTGCTCACTGTACAGCTAGGGTCCAGCCCCCTGGGGTTTGACGCTCATGGGAATCACACAGCTTTCCCACTACCATTTACCTCGGTGACAAATCCTTCTCACCACCTTCTCTGTTTCTCTTCCACCTAACAGACTGCTGAGTCTCTACTTTCCCAAATTTTCTATTTCCGGGAGCTATGAAATAAGGAACACCCTTAGCAAGATGGGAATTGTGGATGTGTTCACTGACCAGGCAGATCTCTCTGGCATCACCGGAGCCCCAGAGCTGAAGGTTTCTAAAGTAAGTCCATGGCTGTTATCCCTCTTCTTTCTTTCACAAACATGCAGGAAAAGCCCCCTGTGGCAGCATCCAGAAACGCCAGCTAAATACAGCTCCCAGCTTGCCTGGAGGTAGGCTCGCCCTGGCCTCAGCCTGCAAGCGTACAAGAGGAGTGGAGATTTGATTAGTTTACTGCATATCTGTTTTTTTCGAGGCTGGTATCAGCAAGACTTCTTGGACAGTACGAGGACCATGGCAGGAACATCCACTCCCAGCTCCTCGAGGGGAGCTGCTAACCCCCCCAAGCACAGCACAGCCTGTCCTCCCGCCCTGGAGACTCAGTTTTGGAGGTGCAGACAAACTCTCACAAGGGGAGCCTCCATCCTTCACCCAATCTTTGGGGCAGAGGAAAAATAGTCTGGGACTACTTTGTTTTTTGAGGAGATTTTTGTAGCTCTGACCTGGTCCTCAGTTAGAGAAGCCATGACTACAACAACAATGCTCACACCTCTGCTGCCCCTACTCACTTCTCAGTGGATCCTCCAAAGCCAGGCTGCCTTAAAAAGGGGTCTGATTCATCTCTCAGGTGGCTGTTGTCTGCCCAGAATGACTGTTTTTTTTTTTTTTCTTCCTAGGTTGTTCATATGGCTGCTCTGGATGTTGATGAGAAGGGTACTGAGGCGGCGGCAGCAACCGCTGCTGAAATGGTGACATTGTCTCTTCCTCCAACCATTGAATTCAACCGCCCCTTCCTCATGCTGGTTTTCGATAGAGATACAAACAGTACGCTCTTCATAGGAAAAATAGTTAACCCGACTGTCGCTAGCTGAAGTGACATAAGAATTCTGCTTGCTATTACTGATTAAAGAAGATGTGAAACTGCATGATGTGATTTATTTCCATTTCTACCAGCTTGGTGCGTGGTTCTTTTTTAGCAAGAGTTTTCATTCTATGCAATTATAAAAAACCTATTGGTATTGACCATGACACTTGCTTAAGAGGAAGCAAGGAAAATGTTTTAAATTCAGCTAGCAAAGAATGTCTTTTTTACTTGACTGACAGCCAAGGGAAGACCTACGATTTGGCAGCATTCAGAGAGAGGCATTTGTATTTCAATTGAAGACTCCTGCTTAATATGTGGTTGTCAACCAGAAGAGCAGATAAAATGATTAACAGTCTTGCAAACAAAGTAGAAGTGGTCATAACTTACCATAAGTAAGTAAACAAGAGATGGGAAGAGTTGGATCAACAATGCAGGGTCATGGGAAACTGAAGCTTCTAATGGAGACAGCACTGGGAATGTGAAAAGCTGTCTTCAACAGACAAAGAAATCTTTCTTCAGCAGAAACCTTTTTATCATTTTTATTATTAATCTAGCAGCAAACCTTCCTGAGTTTCTTGCAGCTCAAAAAAGAGCAGGAGGATCAAATCTGCTCTTGAACCTGTGCACAGTTACCTGTGGTAGCGGCAGGACTAAATATTGCTCAGTCCCTTGTAAAGCATTTTGGAGTGCGTGGAGACATATACATAGAAATACAGCATAGGAGAAGGAAGGTTGTTCCCATGTGGTTCTGGAAGAGATCTGAAGATCAAGAGAATCCCTCACAACAGCTAAGTCAGCTTTTGCTGGCTGTTAATCCATATTTTGGGAGACAGACTCCTTTCTTTCCTATCCTCAGTATCTTGGCAGTCCCGCAGACACGTGCCCCCTTTGGAAACAGGATGTGGGAATTCCATTTTCCTTCCATCTCCCAGGAAAATGAGCCCACAAGGCTGCAGAAGGGAGGCGCAGGGGCAGACATGTTGCCAACAGAACTGGCACCGCACAGCGTGTGCTTCCCCTCTCACTGCATCTCCTGTAGGATCTCTCCACATTCATAAAATGTGATGGAGAGGCTGCAGGGACAGGGAGTGACGTGGTACCCGTGTGCTGGCCCTGGGAAGATGGAGTGGTGGTGACGAGGGGTGTCTGCCGTTCCCATGGGGGGTTTCCTGCTGGTGTTAAGATCGGCGCCCGGGAGCCGTCTGCCAGGCTTGCTCCGTCAGGCAGCAGCTCCCGGTGTATTGACATCACGCTGTGATTTTCCACTGCGGGACCTGCCAGAGACAGTGCTGAAGAAGAGGCAGGCACCACACTCAGCACAAAAGAGCAGCAGACAGCTTGCTCCCTGCCTACAGCCGTGCTGTGCCGCGCCATTTGTTATGTGGCCCGTTCTCATCTCTCTCCCCCTCCCCACCATCCACCAAGTCCTACTCCCCCAATCCTGCTCTCATCACCACGAGCAACACCAAACAGATTTTCCCTATTACACTCGCCTTTCACATTTCCTCTCCGCACCAGATCCTTTTCACAGCCTCCCACTCTCCCTCCTGCAGACTTACATTTTATCCCTCCCACCCACCGGCACCAGTTGTTCGTGCGGGAGGTGGATGCTGCCGGTTTGGCGGTAGCACCGGCTCCACCAGCAGGTCTTGCTCTCCTCCTTCCCAAGAAATGGAGGGCGGGAGGTAATGGGGCTCCTCGACTCCTGCAGGGTGCTCAGGGCAGAGCAGGGAAGGCAGAGCTTCAGGCCACTGAGCTATTCCCACTCAGTGCCATGAGCAATGCATGGATATAAACAAGCCTGCAGTGCATCTTGGGAGCAATTAACAAACAGGTTCATTAGCCTTTGACACAGCTGACACAGCTAATGAGCTCACAGCTGCACTTGTGGTGATCCCAGGTTCGGGTGACCTAGTTGTCCTCTGGCCAGAGAGAAAGCCCCGTTTCATTGACTGCACCAGGGCCATGCCATTGGCTGCAGCCCAACAGGCTCCAAGTGCTCCAAGGACTTGGGGGTGCTGGTTTATGAGCTGATGAAGCTCAACATGACCCCGCAGCGTGTGCTTGCAGCCCAAAAAGCCAACCACATCCTGGGCTGCACCAAAGGCAGAGCGGACAGCAGGGTGAGGGAGGGGATGCTGCCTCCCCACTCCACTCTGGTGAGACCCAACCTGGAGCACTGCATTCAGCTCTGGAGCCCCAGACATAAGGAGGATATGGACCTGTTGGAGCAGGTCCAGAGGAGAGCATGAAGATGCTCAGAGGGCTGGAGCACCTCTGCTGTGAGGACAGGCCGAGAGAATTGGGGTTGTTCAACCTGGAGAAGAGAACACCCCAGGGAGACCTTATAGCCCCCTCCAGTATCTGAAGGGGGCCTGCAGGAAAGATGGGGAGGGACTTTTTATCAGAGCATGTAGTGATAGAACGAGGGGTAATGGCTTCAAACTGGAAGAGCGGAGATTTAGATTAGATATTAGGAAGAAATTTTTTACTCTGAGGGTGGTGAGACACCGGCACAGGTTGTCCAGAGAAGCTGTGGAGGGGTTCGAGGTCAGGCTGGACGGGGCTTGGAGCAGCCTGGGCTGGTGGGAGGTGTCCCTGCCCAGGGCAGGGGGTTGGAACTATTCCATGATCCTATAGTAAGTATCACATCCCAAGACTGCAACAGAATCCCCAACTCACACATTATTTCTTGAAGGTTTTGGGGGTACATTTTTCTCTTTTCTCACCATCCTCCAAGGCTCTACCTGGAGGAAGGGAAGCAAAACTCCCCCCACTTCCCGCCCCACATCCTTCAGCCCCCCTACAAAGAGGAGTCAAGGGAGAAGCTCCCTATTTACACTTCAGGGAAGTGCGATCTGATAGCTCTTCAGCATGCAGACAGACATGGGTCAGCAGAGTCTTTAGCCCTCCAAATACAGCAAATACAGCGAATACATAGTAGTCGTTGCTTGTAACACAGCTACCTGCTTTGTGTTAAACTAACAGCGCAGGCCTCAGGTCTCCACGCTTGCCAGGCTTTGCTTGGACCTGTCCTGGCCTGCCTGGGGTTTTGGTTGAGCTCCTTTGTTTGTAACAGTAATTATCCAGCAATCAGGTGCTATTACCTAATTTGTTTAATTTTTTCCTTAGCTTTGTACGATTGTGTGGTGCAACATTTACATATTGTTACACATGTAGATGTTTCTGTAACTAGGAGATATTAAGTAGTAGTTATTCTGCACAGATTTAAGTGTTTATGGCCCTGGAATGAAAAATGAAGGAGTACAGGCATGGCAGGATGACAGCAGGGGATGAGTGCAGGCACAGGATGATACCGGAGGCCTCAGGGCTATAAACAGCTCACCAGCGCTCAGTTACTGGTCATCACAGGACTGCAGCCTTGGGAGCTGGGTAAAACCAGTTTGGGGGATAACTAGGAGAGCAGAGATTGAACACCCAGTGTATGTAAAACACAGCACAAATAGTAAACTCAGGCGTAACGTGAACCTGTGGACCAATGAAGGAAGAGCAAGGGGCAGAGCGTGTGAGAAAATGTATAAAAATGACAGCGAGCAGACCCCAGAGCACAGAGGTTGCGCCCACCACCCTCCTCCTCCTCCCAGCAAGGATGCAGGATGCGGCTGTCCCGCCGTCCCCTTCCCTGCAGGCTGAAGCCATCAACCTGAGGAAGCAGTGGGGCAGAGGAAGGGTGAGCATAACACCAGAGAACGGGGAAGATACTAAAAAGTTTGTGTGTGTTACTTTTAACTATACATAGCCTGAGCTGTAAGTCTTAGTGTTGTAACCAGACTAATAATTCTTGGGTAAGACTGTTAAGATTTTAAATATACTACTGATAAGTTCTCATCTTTGCATAAAGGGCACGGGTTTTTTTGCCACAACAGGATTTTGAGTATAAGAAACTGGTGAGAATGAAAGCCACCTACTCTGCTACTTGGATGGAAAAAAATTGGTAATATCAGGAAGTGAGTCCGCAGCACACCTGGCTAGAGCCAAAGGACAGAGTAGCATTACTGCTTTCTTGCTTCCTATATGCAATATGGAAATATCCCACACGGCGCAAGGTAATCTCTGGAATCAATGGATCCGGAGAAGAAGCACAACCAGAGCCCCAGCCTTTCAAGAAGAGGCAGTGCCGCCAGAAAATACAGTGCCCCCCTGCCTGAGACTGCAGGCTGCAGATGTGAACTAGCACGACTGGTATCTCACTTGCTCTCTGTCATCATAATTACTGCAGGATATCCAAGATACCAAGCAAGAACCCCCAGGGCTGGGAAAACCAGGAGCTTTCAACACAGAGGCACCAACACCTGCTACCCCATGACTGTCTATAGCTTCTCTTAGAATCACAGAACGTATTGGGTTGGAAAGGACCTTTAAAGGCCATCTAGTCCAACCCCCTGCAGCGAGCAGGGACATCTTCAACTAGATGAGGTTGCTCAGAGCCTCATCCAGCCTGGCCTGGAATGTCTCCAGGGATGGGGCCTCCACCCCCTCTCTGGGCAACCTGGGCCAGTGTCTCACCACCCTCAGGGTAAAGAACTTCATCCTAATGTCTAATCTAAACCTGCCCTGCTCTAGTTTAAAACCATTGCCCCTCGTCCTACCCCTTACATGCCCTCTTCCCTCTGCCAAGCGACACCTGAAGGGCTGACATACCACATGCAGTGATGTTATTAGTGACGACAAACCCGTCCAACTCATCTCTTTGGCAACAGGGGAAGGCAGAGGGTGAGCAGCCCCAGGGAGCACCAAGGCTGTGGCACCAAAATCCTCATTTCAGCAATAAGTTGGAGGATGCCAGCACCCATGAGGAAGCAGAGAACATGGTTCAGGCAGTGCCTCAGCCTCAGGATAGGAAGTTCCGATCAAATATGAGAAAGAACTTCTTTACAGTGAGGGTGGCAGAGCCCTGGGACAGGCTGCCCAGGGAGGGTGTGGAGTCCCCTTCTCTGGGGACTGTCCATCCCCGTCTGGATGCAGCCGAGTGATGTGCTCTGGGCAATCCTGCTGTAGCAGGGGAGTTGGGCTGGATGATCTCTAGAGGTCCCTTCCAGATCTGGAATTATGTGATTCCATGATAGGATCAGCCATGTCATGGAGGAAGAAGACCTGGGCGGCTGCAGGGAGGAGACCCTGAGTGCCCCCACTCCCTCCAGGTACAAGGGGACACCCCCAGGCAGGAGAATGTGACCCACAGCCCAGGGACCTCCTGGGTGACCGCTCCGGGGCTAAAGGGCTCCCCTCTGCTCTGTTGAGCTGGTCAGAGGAGACCTGTCCCATGGACAGTATTTCAAACTGCTTCGTCAGTCTGGAAACCGAGGCAGGCAGTCCAACAGACATGAGTATGACTCCTTTTATCTTATCTGATACACCGATACCCTGTTATTCAGTCACTAGGTATTTAGCAACTTGACCAAAAGAGCACCTTTTTTTTTTTTTTTCCACCCCTGGATAGCCATAAGAAATGAGATTTCATCATTATTTATTCTGTCTTATCTGCAGTTACTGAGGCAGTCAGCTACAGATTAGAAGCCTCTACTCACTGACAAGGGACAGCAGTTCAACGAGAGGAGCTGAAACCACAGCAAAGAGAACTTCTAGGAGGTTGCCTTCCTTCTCCACAGTTACATGGAAAAGCTCTTTAAAAACACATCTTCCCAGCTATAAATGACTGTCACTGTCCTATGGCAGCTACACAGAAGTTGCTGTGGCAAAAGCCCCATGTGCTTATTCATGTGTATTAAAATCACCACTCCCAGAGCACCCAGCCTCCTAACAGCTTTGTTGCCATCAGGGCACCGAGGAGAGCCAGCATTTTTAAGGACAGCTTGTTGCAGGCCAGGTGCCGACGTGGTGGTGTGGGTTATTGCTTGTAGGAGACCTGCATGAAAGTCTGATTGTGTTTGTGATCGCTCTCCGGGCAACCGGAGTATGTGAACTTGTGTCACAGCTCGATCTAGTTCTACCCATTATTTTATACCCCTGGGTCTGCTATGGTTTTTTACACAGAGAAGCTATTTACCTGTTAAATGATGCAGCTGAGAGATTATCAGACCACCTAGTGTGTTGAAATAGCTGGCTTCAAAGCAGGGGAGATAACTTTAACTAACATAACATGTTTGGCCACAGGTAAAAGTCTAGCATGACTTAACATTTGTACAACATCCAGAACATTAACAGAAGCTTTAGCAATTTCTCATATTATTTTTCATGTATTCTCAAAACACAGCCTGAGCTCCTCACACAGTGGTGGGGAAAAGACACACTTCTGGAGCGGCTTCGCAGCAGAGATGAGCCCGGCCCGTCGTGCTGGGCAGGGAGGGTGACGCCGTCCCACGCAGCCCACCAGCATGGGTCAGGGAAGCCAGCAGAACCTCCCCAAAACAGGCAGGTCTCGTATGCTTTTCTCTTCATGTGTTTAATTTGGCGGCCGCAGAAAATCTCCGCTTCCCTGGTCATCGCGGGAGCTTAGCTCAGTCCGCTTCTGCCCATGGCCACCAGGACTGACGGCGCTGAGGCCAAGCCTGGCTACGTGCGAGGCCACCTGGGACAAGCAACCGGGGGCATCCCTACGGCAGGGGCTGAGGATGAAGAGGAGCTCGGGTGGAAGGAGCCCGGGGGTTGTGGCTCCCAGCCTGAGTGCCAAGCGGAGAGACACGGGCTGGGATGCAAGAGCCCCGGTGCCACCTGCCCCATGTCCCCGCCTGTGCTGTCCTTCCCCGGGCAGCACAGACAGGGACAGCAGGGAAAGGACAGACTTCCATGAAGCTGGAAGTCTGAGGTCAGGAATATACATGTGTTTGCTGCCACATTTGGAGGTGTGATGCCCCCTGCAGTAGAAATACCAGCTTCCAAATGTCCCTTTTAACCCAACATTTTTAGGACATGACAAATGGGATCACCATATCATTGCAGAATTAAAAATAGACACTCCCAAACAGCTAGGACATTGTGTTTCAGCGCAGTTCTGCCTGCTGTGTATATCGTATGGTAACCAGCGCAGGCTGCATTTACCAACACAGGACGTACCCCAGTGACTCGTTAAGTGCTTCAAGACGAGGTGAGTCTCACCCGCCACGCAGACGGGGAAGTGACCAACACCATATGACAAAGCAGCACAAAATCTGGACATTTTTGAGATTACTGGGGGGCTGTGATGATATCACCTTATAACAGAAGCTTCTCCCCAGCTCACACGCATCCACCAAGGCATGACTCCTTCTCAGCTTCCTTCCCCAGATCTCCAATTTGCCACCATTCCTGGGCAGACCCTAGCTCACAGGCAAAGGGACACAGCTCGTGTCCTGCCAGCTCTTTGCTTGATGTCCTGTCATTTATGTTCAGTGTCATTGTATTTCTTTCCTACAGATGCAGTCACACAAATGCATATGCACATGCACACACACACACACCCCATTCACCTCTGTTCTATGTTTTGGGGTCACAACAGTGTTAACCACGGCTATAATTAAACCAAATGACTCTACAGCAGATTGTGGCTCAGACACCCTGAATGCATAGTAGAGATTCTACGAGAAAATGCTTTGGTAGCTTCTATCTTTGTTTTCCAGTCTCTCAGGGTAAATTTAAGATAACCCTCATGTTTGCATTGCAGCCAGCATGCTGACTTTGCACACTTCTTCCACCCCCATGCCCTATTGCTTGGTTTTACACTAGAAGATAAAAGACTCCATTGCACAGCTTATTTTTCTTTCCAGCAGAACTGAAAAAGGGAAGAGGCATTTACATTTCATGAGCGCTTAGGACCAAATTTCCAGCCTGGCTTCAGCTTTTGCTTTTGCAGCCTCATCCGTTAGAGCTCGTTTGCTCACAGGCTTTCAGCGTCACGCTGCAGACTGGCCTCGACACCTGCATCTATCACGTCTACTTGAACTAGATGTGCCATTACCAACATAAGCTGCAGCATGTGCATAATTAATTACTAAATTGGTCCTTGCCTTGGCAAGGACTGTAAAAGCCACAGCCTGCTCAGTGAAGTAATACAGTTATGTCATTATACAACTGCTTCATGGGGAGCCTGTTTACACCACCTCCCCGCAGCAGCAGGAGCGGTGCTGCTATAAGCACAGCGGCACCAGTATAATTGCTCCTACGGGGGGTCTCACACTAGCTCAGCTCCCAGTGAGAGCTCAAAACCCATCACACCATGGCCGGTCCGGGGATGCCCGGGGTAAGAGCTGCTCTGTAAGTCAGGTAAGTGTGGGAGTCACACAGACACAGGGTGGGCAATGTATCTGCCCCTGGGGTGCCAGCTAGCAGTGGAAGCTGTGAGTTTTGCAAAGTTTCACACGTTGAATGTTGGTCAAAAAGGCAGAAAAAGTTGCATTGATTTCCAAAAACTGTATTTGACGAATAAATCCACCTTCACATTAAAATTGTACGCACACAAGAAGGTGTCTCTGCTATGATGTAAAGGATTAGTTTAAAGCAATATAGCAAATCTTTTCATAGAATAGAATCATAGAACCATAGGATGGTTTGGGTTGGAAGAGGCCTTAAAAACCATCCAGTTCCAACCCCCTGCCCTGGGCAGGGACACCTCCCACCAGCCCAGGCTGCTCCAAGCCCCGTCCAGCCTGGCCTTGAACCCCTCCAGGGATGGGGCAGCCACAGCTTCTCTGGGCAACCTGGGCCAGCATCTCACCACCCTCACAGGCAAGAATTTCTTCCTAATATCTAATCTAAACCTCCCTTCTTCCAGTTCAAAACCATTACCCCCCGTCCTATCACTACACTCCCTCCTAAAGGTTCCCTCCCCATCTCTCCTATAGGTACAGGACGGGGCTCTAAGGTCTCCCTGGAGCCTTCTCTTCTCCAGGCTGAACAGCCCCAACTCTCTCAGCCCGTCTTCATAGGAGAGGTGCTCCAGCCTCTGATCATCTTCGTGGCCCTTCTGTTCTGGTATAAGATATCCTTTTAAACTTGTCACATTGAAAGAGTTCAAGCCGAACCAAGAAGTCATTCTTACACTAGAATGAAAGTCTACAAAAGGATTTAGGGTAGTAACAGTTTCCCACCACAGTTCCACTGCATTATTTCCTCATGTAGGCAGCGCTATGTCAGTATAATTTTACTGATAGAATGATAAAACATATCCACACTGAAAAGATTATTGATTTTCCTTTCTCTATTATTGTCATTGTCTGTAACTTTTAGGTTTCTTTCTTCACATGAAAAACATCAGTTCTCTATTTTTCATGTTCTCTCTAGTGCTTCCAACATGTCTGCTGTAGATCTCCCTCTTTCTGTAGCCCATCATGTTACACACTACCTGAGAAGAGTAATTTGCTGTGGTACACAATCGCAGGAGCATCTGAGCACATTGTCACATACAGTCCACATTACTCATATACATATACAAGCCTAAGAAAGAGTTGAGACCTGACATCTGGAGCACATCAGAAGCAAAACCAAGCCTGTGTGGAGTACAGACAAGGCAGATCGTCACTGGGTCTGACCTACCACAAGTATCAAAAGAGGTCCAATGACTATATTCTTACTATAGAAAGGGATTGCAGAATAACTTTTGTGTCCAAGGTTAGATCTTCCAATGTGTATTATGGGTATGATGTGCCTAAGCTAGAAGATACCTAAGGTCAAGCTAAAGATAGGAGTTTGGGTGAGAAGTGTATGAACCATGATGCTAAAGACTAAAGTCTGTTCTCAAGCTCTCTCTTGATATAGGGTCCTCAATTTCATGCTATTATTATGTCAGAGAGAGCAAAGTCTTGTTAAATATAGCCACTCGCTCAATAAAATGTAGTTGAAATATCATATTCACCCTACGTTTATCTTCTACTAAATAGAAATGCTGGCTGACAAGAAGTCTGACCACAGGACTGGCTGTCCTTTAGGAGGACAATGACTGGAACTTGAAGACACCACTGCTCACTGAAGAAGGATGGGTGGTGAATTGTAATTTAAACCTCCTGTCAATGCAAATGCTTCCATGCTTATTACAATGCCAAAAAGAAAAATGAATACCCCCATCAAAGGCAAATTATATGATGCAGAAATCTCATATTCATTCTATAATCAGCCGCTGACCAAGGTCACTGTCATTCAGGATGGAGTGACTTAAGTGGGATCCAAAAATTGTTTCATTATACGGGGAGGAAAATAGGTGCTTTCAATCAAAAATGACTAAGAAGAAAGAACCGAAGATGCTAGATGAGGCCTTCTGGGAGGCAAGGGGGATGTCTTCGATGTGTTCAGTGACTTTTTCTGATCTGGCCACAGACCCAGGAAGTGTCTGAAGACTGCTCCCACACTGGAGACACCACTCTCGAAAGGAATATATAATACAGTGTATTACAGGCTTTTAAATGCTTCAGTTTGGCACAAAATCCTGACTGTAGGAGACCGGGAATCTTTCCAAGAAAATGGATATAGAGCAGTGCTGATACTGTGCTTATGGCTGTAGCACAGCGAGGGTGTCCACCTCCTGTGGGAACAGGACTTTCTGCTCCGCGTGAGTCAGCACCCAAAGAGGCTGCACTGCCAGGGCCAACCATGGGGCAAACCGCTGTCGCTCGCCAAGTGACAGACCTCGAATGGCCAGTTGTGCTTCACCGATTGATGAAATCTTGGGCCACGTAGTGACTCTCTCCAAGGACTGTTACTATTTTGGAGCACTGTTCAATAAAGTTCCTGCTGCCCTGATTGTCCTCCTTTTCCTCTCCCCTCCTCCCAGCTGTCCTATCACAGGGGAGCTGTGGATTCTTACACAAAAACTGCTCAGCGTGAACACCCCCCGCTGCTCTTTCTTAGCCAGAAAGCGAATAGTAAGGTTTCATTTACCTTCAACACACTGACGGGCCTGACTTACAGGCGTAAAAATAAATATCCAAAAGCGAACCTATGCACTTTTTTTGGTATATATAAATAGTTATCTGGCCTACAGATTCAGCGAAACCCGGTTTCCACAGCTGTTCTGGTGTGGATTCTCTGATGTCTAGCTCATCAGCTCCTCCCACAGCACAGGCTGTAAAAGCATCTCTGTCCTAGGTCAGGTCGTTCAGCTTCTTAGAATTTGTAAGAATTTGGTAGGTTTCAGACCTTTATCATTTTGTCAGATTGGATGAAAGAAAAAACCAAAACCAAATACTTTAAAAAGATATAAAAAGGAATGGAGAGAAGGCAAGAGAGAGACAGTGAGACAGAGAAAGTATAACCTCAATTTCCTTAAAAAAAAAAAAAAAAAGCTGAAGATTCACCGAGTCACGTTTGCAAAGATGGATGGAACTTAAGCCAGAAAACATCAGGAACTGGGAAGAGCAACCAAATGCTGTAGCGGTCCACAGGAAACCTCCCAAAAGAACTATGAACTCTTCACCCAGTTCCCATCAGCAGTAAGAGAGTTTCACGCCTTTACTCCATTTCCCAAACCATTTTTCTAATATAAATGTTACTCTCACTAGCAATGTATGTGCATCCTTGAAAAGTTCCATTTCACAGATGAGTAAGGTTGCTAAGTGACATTAGTGCTTAAATCAAGGAAACGAATAATTAACACCTCACATCTGGCACTGCCCACATATTAAATGCAATATCCTTATGAAACATAAAGAAAACCATATTCAAGTCCCCAGACAGCTCAAAGACCCGGATTTCTGTTTTTAACTGTTTCACTGTCTAAATGTTTTTTGTTATGAGAAAGAAAAAATGGAAATATTAGTTACAGATTTTAAACTGATAGTGGATTTTTAGTGTAATATGTCCATTTCTTGAAAACTAATATTTTATATATACGAAATTGAGTGATAGATAAAAGTATCCAGTGTCTCTGGCCTTCCATTTGAGACTGATCATTAGGGATGTCTCTTGTACGTAGCAGCGTGTAATTTATGATCCTTTTAACTCAAACTCACAAGAACTCTGCTGCTGCCATATGACAGCTTCAGATGGTGATTGAAGAAAATGTTCATGTCTTCTTAAAGATTTGTTTATCTGCCCTTGCTTCCTTGTTTTCAGGCAAACTCAGATACTCTCTTTAAATACCTCAAGATTAAAAATCCCAAGACCAGCACACAGAAATGAACAGAAGCACGCAGATTCTGGCTTGTCTCACTGAAGACCAGGCAAAGTACTGGAGCAGTTCAAGCAAAGACACCAAGTCCTGTATGAAAACTACCCCTTATCTAAATACTTTGTGAAAGCACAGCCAGCCAGACACATACTTCCTCTGGGAAGAAGAATTGCTTTTGAATACCCACCACACGCAGCTTACAGGAAGCCATGCTCAAGCCATGGGAACTAGTACCTGACCTGTAGCAGGTTACTGTATTCAAATCCATGTTTAAATGGAAAAAAAAACCCAAACAAAGAAAGAAACCCAACCCCACAACGCAGAGCTCTGTGCCAGCCGCTCTGGGCACAACACTGACCTGCACTCATTTGGTGCTTCGTAAACCTCAGCACATTCCACAAGCGCAGGAGGACACCTTTTGCTTGTCTTTCGGAGAGGCCAAAGTGCAGAGATTTCTTCATTACATCAGGTAATTGCTTCAGGCCAGACAGTCAAAGACTGCAAGTCACTGGAACGCAATTATCGTAGCAGTAAGGAGATGCAGGCACAGCGCATGTAAACATGGAACGAGGGTAAGGATTAGTGGGAAAATACATCATATTCCAAATTCAGGTGATAGATCATTGACATCAATATTTTCTGCCACTTTGAAGATGCAATAGTAAGTTTTCTTCACCTTAGGCATACCAATCCTCTTAGACCTTTGTAATTCCTGCCTTTAAAGTTGATTTTTTTCAGAGATATAAAATGGAAACGCACTTTAATTTCACACCTACTGGAGAAACGTTTGAGATGCCCTCCCAGAACAGAAACACCTTCCAGTGCCAGTTGTTTAAGTGTGTGTCTCCCGCCTGCTTAAGTCGCGTGATACAAACTTAGCAAGGCACAGAGAAGGGCAGATGTCCAAACACACAAAATTATCCCGCTTCCCATCAGAGAAATAAAGGTTCTGATGACACCTGCTGGCTCCACAGGGACTAGGCAAACACCAGCCCCTCCCGCTGCAGCTCCTGAATTCTCGTGTGTAAAAACACAGGCCAAGTTAAGTTATGGAGAATGAAAGCATTCCTTTGCTGGGAGTCAAAGAACCACAGGAAACTAGGCTAGGATCACTTTAAAAGGTCATTTACTCCATCCCCTGGCATAAAGCAGGATTCATGCTACTTCCATCACACCTCATGGATGATTGTTTTACCTGATAGTGAAAATCGACAGCACTTCTCCGGACACGCTATTGCAGTGCTTCATCATTTTTGCACTTCCTAGAAAAGTTTCCATAGTAAGATGTCCTATTAACAGCCAATTATCATTTTACTTGTGTGATCAAGGACAATTAGACAGCGCCTGACTGTGAAGCTGAAAATAGAAAGGAGATACTTCAGCCCTACGTTATGAAATACTATGGCTTTACTGCTTTGTCCTTCCTGCATGGCAACGCTCCCATCCCACCCCCCATGAGAGGCAGAAATACATACCTTTCAAAGATGCTTTCACTACAGGAATCCTCCCATACGAACAACTGTACAGGCCTAGTTCTCCACGAAAAGGGTCGGGCTCATAAACAGTGTAGGTATGGAGCCATCAGGGTGTTTGCATCCACCTGATTTCAGTTACAGTGGGCATTCTTGGAGTGGGAGAAGCAGCAGCCACCTGGATGAATCATCTCGTTGACAAACTGTGTTCAAGAGACTGCATAAAGAGCTGTTTTATCACTGTTAGAGCATCTTAGTTTATGTGTTACGAGTCATTTCACAGCCAGACTTCAGAGGAAATACAGATCGTTGGAAATAATCTCTGTGTATCTCCTGCCCTGCTCCTGGTACACGAGTATTTTGTTTAGTCTATGCAATGTGGAAGAGGTTAGATCACATTCAGACCAAGTATTGTCCTAAATTGACACTTTTTATCTTAATTCTTCTCATCAGACTCCAGCCTGAACAGTATTTCTAACTGATCTCAACTAGCCCCATCAAGACAAAGTGTAAATACCCTGTGTCTGCCCTTCAGAAACCAAGTGGGTGGCCACTTGCTGGGGACAGAAATTTGCAGGGCCTTGAATGAAATGTATTTGGTTACAACCTTGTTTGAGCAAGGCAAGAAACAGTTCCAAAAATTCTCTTACTGGGAACCTGGTAGGGATACCCTTAATTAAACCATCAGTTTCTCTCCTGGAACCCGATCTCTCGGCACTGCAGTCGTGCCCATCACACCTCACAGCCCACTTTGAAGCTCAGCTGTGGTCAAGTCACAAGCGTTGCCTAAACTGGGTCACGGCGTGTGAAAGAGGGGCATTACCTGAGCAAACGCTATGGCTGTAGCAAGGAGCTGGTAGCTGGAAGGAACCATAATTAGCACCGGGAACCTAAGCCCAAACCAACTGTTAAGACTGGTTGCTCCACAGTCACCGAAGGTTTCCTAAACCAGACTGGGTCAAGTAAGTAAGAGGAAAAGCAGACACTGAAGCAGAGGTGTTGCCAGCCCAAGAAGAACTGTAAAAGAATTAAAGGGGCTTGTAATTATTCAGAAATGCTCTGAATATTTGGAACGAGCAGCTGAGCCTGCCTCCGCAGTGTCTACCCCCAGGTACTAAAGAGTCACAGGACCTTCGACAAACAGATCGGTGAGAACCTGGACCGCGTTACCACTGCCAAGCTCTGCAGCGTTGTAAGTGCATCCAAAAAAACTTGCCTATTAGAGAACAGACGGTCTTTAGCTCAACTGCTGACACACCGGTTGCCCGTTGCCCGGCCTCAGCACTCTGCTGGCACAAGCTCCCAGCAGAGACGCAGCTGGGCACCAACACACGTGTACTGCCCTTGCTTGGTCTGCTCTCAGGGGCGGTTTTGTCTTAAACTGTGGAAAAGTGCAATTTTGTCACTGCAATTTTGCAATTTTGTGACACACCAGCAATCCTCTCCCACTAAACCACTCTGCAAACACGTATAGTTTGACAGGGTGTTACCCATATGCTGTTTTACTGCTCAGAAAGCTCTGCCGAATCCAAGGGGCGACTGACAATATAAATAGTAGTTGGTGGGAGGAATACGTTACTCCCAACAATGTGTGGAAGATACTCTCGGCAAGGTGCCACCCAGCGTGAACAACTAGCAAGGGCTTCGTGAGTAACTAGAGAGGAAGACAATTCCCTCTGATCTCTGTATACAACCAATACATCT
This sequence comes from Rhinoptilus africanus, assembly GCA_013400135.1. Classification (NCBI taxonomy): domain Eukaryota; kingdom Metazoa; phylum Chordata; class Aves; order Charadriiformes; family Glareolidae; genus Rhinoptilus; species Rhinoptilus africanus. The sequence goes on from VXBO01001098.1 coordinate 377,541, forward strand.
CATAGTAGCTTCCTTTCTCTTCCAGCTAAAACGGGATTGATGTGGTTTTTTGGTCTAGAAAAGATTTACCTGAGAGATTTAAAGACGTTAATATTTCTTCAAACCGTGCTTTTCACTACCATCAGTAAGACTTCAGCTTTTGAATATTAAATATCAATAGTGTTGCATCTCATTTCAGGCTGGGCTTCCAGTGGTGACCATGCATCTCAGGGTCCCGGAGTGAGGGTTAGGAAGATGCTTGGTTGCTATTATCATCGCTTATAACAATGCTAATTTTGCTGAGCACAAAAACTGGGTATGGTTTTGCATGAATCAGGCTTTCTTTGTATTGCTTTCTTGGGCCACAACCACGGTACCACACCATCCAGAAGAGGCGCAGATTCAGAAGGACGTTGCAGCAACGCAGCTTTGTTCGACCACATCAGACGCAAATGTCTTCCATGTAATGAGAAGAAATCTGAATTTCAAATCCAACTGAATTAACCAGAAACAAATATAGATTAGGAAGTAGGGAAAAAATATCCGGTGAGCTGGACAGAGAACCGAAGTTCTGGAGTCACTGGCGCATTCACAGCAGAGCTTTTTACGCTTAGGGATTAGGCCGTGTCATGTTAGGACAGGGCCTTAATTGAGTAATTCCATCTTCTGCACCTGTGTTCTTTAACACAGTGTCTACACTTGAGGCATATTATGACAGGGATCAGGAAGAGTATTTTAAAAGAGTTTAAATCAAGGAAGAATTTAGGTACCTAGAGCCTGTGACCCTCCGTGTCTCCATTGAATTTCTTAAGTTAACTCTCCCACAAGTGCCCTCCAGTAACGTGTCCCTCCAACACTGACCCAAACCCGGTCAGACCCTGGAGGGGCTACGTTCGGGTCCTAAGCACTTCGTAAGTAAATCTTGCACTTGGTAAGCAAGCACTGATGTCACTTCTATAGAAGTAATACTCATCAGCAATAAAAAAAAAAGCCTTTTTGCATTGAGTTCTGAATGCTCAAGCCCTTTATGAGCTTTCTAAAATTTCATCCTTTCCTCTGACAATGCTTCCACTTAGACTGCAAAATAAGGTGTTTCAGTTCAGTTGAAAAATAGGGACTAGTCCCCCTCTCTCAAGTTCTAAGGCAAATTTTTTTCTTGTACAATCCAAATCAGAATGAAATTGGTAGTATTTTAAAAAGTAATTTAGGCAAATGAGGGGAAGAAAAGGGGTTCCATACTTCTATTTTATTTGGAATTAGGCCAATGATCAAAATAGTGAAGAGTTTACATCATGCCCACGCTACAGAAAGTGCTGAGTAAGCTATCTGTCTTAAAGAATGTGCCTTGCCCAACTAAAAATGTTCAAGACCCAAAACAAGGCTGTCAAATCTGTCCAAGCGAGACCAATTGAAAGTTTAAAAATATTATTTCTCATAGCTCTGTACAACATTTGCAGGACTATCAGCTTCCCCCATTTTGCCTGTTATAGGAGAAACATCACTCAGGGCTTATCAGTCAGGTAATTTGGGCATACTGATATGCCCCTGAATCGCTGGCATGCTCTTGAAACTGGGAGCGGAGCCGTGGTGTCTCCTCAAAAAGGAATGGCTGAATTGGAGGGGGAGGGAGCTGACAACATCCCCACAAATGCTCTGTACCTGCTCCCTCCCTCCCTCCCTCCCTCCTGTTCCCCCCTGCCTTAGTGAATAGTGACCTATTCTTTTACGAAAGGGGGTATTTTAGGCAGGGTTGGATACTGCTTCCACCACTGAGCAGCTAGAGCCTGCCTGTAAAATAATTCTCATGGACAACTGGATGTGCGGGGCCAAATCCTGCCAGGGCGCTGAAGGGCTGGATGCAAAGAGTTTACTGTTCTCTTGTTTTTCATGAAAGATATAACTTATTTACTGGAATAAAACCCTCCCTCATTATGCCATTTATGGGAAACACAACATGCAGTGTTTATAAAGCAGTTAATTAATAACAGACAAAGCCAGATTTTCACTCTTTGGAAGAGCAAATATTTGTTGAAAGACTTCTATATGGGACAGACACCTTCATCTCATTTTTCAACATAGTTGATTGAGAAAAGTAACAGAGGAGCTACCTAATAGGTAAGACAAGATTTATGTAAAGCATTTAGATTCTAAAGGAAAAGATTAATATATTTTTATATATATACATAATTATGTATATATTTATCAGCTATTTTCTAGATGTGATGTTTTAAATGGTTCTAGATCTTAATAAGCATTCTAATATATTTTATTTTTCTCTTGCCTTCAGAATAAAAATGCATTTCAGCAAGAAACTTCTTTGACATTTGAGACTACTAGAAAAAAAACGTTCTTAAAACGGAAAGAACGTTCACTTTGTTCTAACACTTATATGTTTAGTAATTAACTGTCTATGCATAGAGTTCTCTGAAATTAGCAATAAGCTTCACTCAGGTGCAAAAATACAAGGCTAAAATGTGCAAAAAAATCACTTTATCGTTTCCAGAACTTTTTCCTAGTCCTAGAGGGCATGCTTTATTTCTAACTGTTACTAAAGGTGAATGACAAAGCTGCTGTGATTTTAACTTCAATTTCTGCAGTCTCAAATTTGCAGTGAAAGCTTAGTGCAGTTGCATGGTTCTTATTTTCGTGATGTTCATGACACCCGAGCCAGTAGCATTTGTGTTTGCCTGAGAATGCAGGACTCTTCTCGAGTGCCGAATGATGTGGCCTGGGATGTGCCTGTTTGCCTTGTACTTTCAGTCTGGAACCCACTCATGTCGGGAAGGCAGAGCCCTCTGGAAATCAACTCCCGCTTTCCCCATCCAGTCACTTCGTCTCTCCCGGGGTGAGTCTGGTGGCCCGCCTGAGCCGAGTAATGTCCCAGACCTCTCAGAGAGAGACGCAACAGTGACGTCTGCCGAACGCAACGCTGTCAGCTGTTGCTCGGGAATTGCACAGTGCCCAGAAAAGATGGGGAAGAGCTGGTGCCCTGCAGTGTCCAGTGAGCAGTTAGGCCTGATGCGCTTCTAGAGGGACTGCTGCTGCTGCAGAAAGCCCTTTCTCTGTGACTGAATACAATCAAAAGCAAAATTTTCCAAACCCTCTCTCTGTGTTAGAGCTGACTCTGCAGGATACTTCTTTGAAGCAGGGATGGCTCCCAGGGGAAAGGACCTCCTCCTTTGCTGCCGGGGCAGGCACAGCATTGTGTCAGGATGGTACCTCGGTGCCTATGTTACTTCCCGCAGAAGTGGGTCACTACATAAGGAGCAGAAATGCCTTGCAGTCGCTGTAATAGCTCTTAGCAGCAGAGCTTGCAGTCTGTCAGGGGAGAATAAGCATCCCAACCCTGCAGAAAATCAGAGAAAATCATTTGGCCAGCAAGGCAGCAGCTCAAGTCAAGTCGTCCCCTTCGCTATTCCAGTCCTGCAGAATCCAGACACTGAGAATCTCATTGAAAACAAAGCAGGAGTTAATGGGAAAGAAAAAGAAAGAAAGAATATTCACAACCACAGTCTGCTGCATATCTTACTCCGTTCCCTGGCTGCCATGCACTCGAGAGGAGGCACAACATTCAGGGATTTCAGTGCCTCCCGATTAAGTCATTACAGCCCATCTGTGTTGCACCAAGTACAGAACGTGACCTATTATCTCAAAAGAAAATAGCACACCACCTGAGTGCCAAAAACACCCTGTGACTTGGCACCCGAATGTCTCAGTACTCACATCAACATACCTTTTCAGGACTAACTCCCACAGCCTGAATCAGGCAACTGTGAAATTCAGCTGAACTCTGAATCAACGGCAATCAAATAAAGCCAGCTTTCCCATATGCCAAATCACAAATTATACAGTGACCGTAATTTGCTGTTACAGATCCTTAAGTCAAAAGGAGTAGTTAATAGTTACCACGTGTTTCCTAGATTCTTGAATCACTTACTACTTCAATGATGGGCCACTTAATCCATCTTTTCATCTCGTTTATCCATTTGCATGCCACTGCTATACAAAAGGATTCTGTGCAGGCTCAGTGGTCTTGAACATCCTGTTTAATTTACAATGGGAAAACGCATCTCCAAGGATTATGGTCATTCAGGATTTTTCCATAAGGTGCAATTCAACACTGCTGTATGGGAGAGAAATTCATATATTGCTTTGATGGAAAGATGAATGATAAGTGTATTTGCACTTGCACGTGCAAATTTACACAAGACAGAGCTCTCTCCCTGAGCTCTCCAGGGAAAATGTCATTTCCATCACATGCTGCCTAGAATTCTTGTGCTTATAGACGACATCAGTTTCCCAGGAGTGAAAGCTGTGACACAGGTTCAACGAGCTGATTTTTCATCTTTGAGCTGCATGTTGTACTTGAAATCTGGGATTTTTGTAAAGGAATTACAAGTTAGCAAGGAAAAATCAGTGAAACACTTCTGACATGAACCACCAATACCGGAAGATGATGATATTTTTTCTGTATTCACTTCATGAGGTTGGAAACCTCTCTCTTTAACTGATCTAAATTTGACCTTTCAGACAGGAACCAGATCTTAAGTTTATGGTATATGCACTTAAGACGCAGAAAGACCACCTTGCCACATCTATGACCGTTTGCAGTGTGAATAGATGAACAAACTAGAAATTAATTCTGTTGTGTTTGCTTTTTTTATTTCTCCATTTTCTTTACTAGGAGAAAAAGAGCTCATCACTGGATGTCAACATGAAAACAGGAATTTACCTACTTCTCTTAAGTGAAATTTGTGTTGAAATCAGCAAGGCTGGCACCAAACCTAGAAGTCCAAAGAATGAAAAAGAGAATAATTTAATGGAAAGAAATAAAAACGTCAATATTTCTGAAGAGTGGCATTATCATAAAAATACCTCCAAGCCTTCTGAAGAGCGAGGCCTTGAAGACTTCACTCTTTACAACTTTACTGAAAAGACCGCAAATTTTGGATTTAACCTCTACAGAAAAATTGCAATGACTCACGATAACAATGTAATCATCTCTCCCCTCTCCGTATCAGCTCTCATGACTGCATATATGCTGGCAGCCAAAGGGGAAACACGCAGACAGATAGTAAAAGGTCTAAACCTCCATGCTTTCAAGGACAGAATGGATCGCCATCATCTACCAGCTTTGTTTAAACAACTGAAGGACAACATCACAATGAATGAAGAACTTCTCCTTGTGCAAGGTACTCTTTCTTTTATCCAAAAGGATTTTGGACTCAGGGAGTCTTTCCTCAATTTATCTAAGCAGTACTTTGACATGGAATTCCTGAGAGTGGACTTTCAAAACTTTACACAGGCAAAATCTGTAATAAATCAAAACATTAACAAAAGGACCAAAGGAAAAATCCCACAACTGTTTGAAGAGCTTGACCGCCATAATAAACTGCTGCTTGTGGACTACATCATCTTCAAAGGTAACTGTTGTTTTTATTTCACACAATAATTATTTATTAGAAGAATCAGGGCTCTAACTTCAGCCACATTAGGGGAAGTTTAAATTAATTCAGATGTCCTGTTTTCTCTACATCTCTATCTAGAATTACTTTCTTCTATTAGGTTTATTTAATAGGAAATGATTTTTCATTAAAGGCAACCACAATTCTTCTGTGCTTTCTTCCACACAACAGAGTCTCAAAGAGAACAAAAAGCCCTGCACTAACCTATCTCAGTCTGTCTCCAAATGAATCCTTTTTATGATTAAAAAAAAGGATGTTTAGTTTTCATTCAGTAATTAAAATGAAAAAGCTTTAATCATGAATGCTGGATACCAGGCATAAAATCATTGATTGATTTTACATAGTACACAAAATCATGAAAACAAAAATAATTTCTCTATTTCAGACAAGAATCTTTTTCCTCAGAGGAACCAAAGTACCCCATCATGTTACCTTACAGGATGAGGGTAAGAATTAGCTGTCACGGGTCTTCTACTGACAAATATCTTATGCTCCTTTTCCTGTGGCTGGGTTCTTTCTGACCACTGGCTTAGACGATAGATTAGGGTCTCCAAAAGGAGGTCCTGGCAATGACAGGGAGCCAGAGCCCCCTCTGAAACAGCCATACCGAAGCCAGAGACACATGGTTAGGTAAAAATCAAAAACAAAGAGCTAGAGTGACTAAGTGGACAAGAGAAATGCTCTGCAGAGAACCCACAGTCACAGCCACTACTCCAAAGTCCAAACCCCTCAGCAGATGCCATCCACGGAAAACCCACTAACATAAATGCACACATGAGAACAAAGAAAACTACCCCTCATCCATATGGCCTTCCTACGGACTAAGTTTATTCTTCCATATTTACAAAAGTGCAGTTTGTCCAATGCCAAGGTTTAGTCTCCCTGGCAGAAAATCAGAGAAAAGAGACAAACAGCTGTGGCTACAGTTGAAAGCAACTGTAGAGATCAGAATCATTAGTAGAGAGGAGGTCACATTCCAGTGCACCTTACAAGTCAGTGCACTGCTGAATCCTCATCCAGAAGATTGTGTAATTAATTTAAAATCAGGATGTTGAACAGCTGGTAGAGAATTTCAGAGAAATTAGTATGTTAATAAAAGATGGATGCTCATATGGCATTCAATAAACAAAAAGGTTATTAGTTCTGAACTTGATTGGCAGCTAATCAACCTTAGAAAAAATTTTCCTTTCTTTCCCTGCAAATGAAGGAGTTTATTTTGTGGATTACTTCCTTTTCCTGCTGTAAAAAATTTTAAAGCACATACACTAAATATACAGCAATTGTCATCCACTTATCCCAGACACAACTGATATCCACTTCAACTAGATACAGAAAATATCCTATACTTTTTTTAAGGGTTTCTGAACATTTTTCTGAACAAGTCTGAATGCACATAATTATTTTATTTCTTTCTTTCCTCAGGCAAGTGGGTCTACCCATTTAATTCCAAGTTCACAGAAATGGAGACTTTCCACATAAACAAATACAGAAGCGTAAAGGTACCCATGATGTTCAAGTCAGACAAACTTAATTCAACTTTTGATGAGAACTTAAGATGCACTGTGATAAAGTTACCCTACAAAGGGAAAGCCCACATGCTGATTGCCATCCCGGAAAAGGAGGGAGACTACATTTCACTTGAAGACCACCTGACTGCAGAGCTTGTGGAATCCTGGCTTGGAAACATGAAGACAAGGTATTGCGTTGACATCCATTGGCCTTAATGTCTTTTACGTCTTACAGCAAAGCAACAAAGCACAAGAAAAATTAGCTAGTCTTCCTAACCCTTTTCACATGCTAGTGTCCCGTGGCATTAGGTGTCTACAAAGTAGAGGTCCTTTAATGGCTAACCCACAGCCTAAGCGGCATATGAAAGCTTCTGCCCTGAGATGACATGTCTGTGGCTCGTCTCAGTCAGAAATATCTCTCTAAGGGCACAGGCAATGTAGTCTTTCCAAATGCTTCCTTAGGCCTTCCATTCTCTCTCTGTAAATTTAGCACTGACAGGCGAAGCGCACAATAAATCTAGATATGCAGTGTATTTATGAAACCTGTCCTACCAGTGTAAACCCAAATCAATGGAGAATTTGAGTTTGAAAATGTAAACCCAAATTATTCCCATGAAATGATTCCTGAAGTGACAATTCTTTCCACTGGTCAATAAATTCATGTGTCAGCCTGGTAACAGGGCCCTGGAAATGCTGGTGGATTTTATACAGAAAAGGAAATGATTTCTAGAGTCTTTGGCGTTCAACAGGTCAGAGAGGATATTCTGCCAACCTAAACTCCTGCAGAGACTCTTTAGTTCTTGTCTCTTCTTTTTACCATGTAAATCTTAATTCCTGAGTATTGTGCATTTCAGCAGTCAAGTGATCTACTACATAGTCCAAGTCTGCACTGATTTTTTTTTTTTCCCAACAGAAAAGTGGACATTTCATTTCCAAAGTTCAAACTAGAACAAAAATATAAAATGAAGAAATTGCTTCATGCTCTTGGAATTAAAAATCTCTTTACACGTACAGCGGATCTCACTCATCTCACAAATGAAGGATATGTAGCAGTTTCCCAGGTAAGCCTTCTAAAATAATTTGCTATTTGGATTGTCATAGTATATAAAGGGCCCAGCCAAGAGACTATATATATATACAGGGATACTTATAGGGACACTAAATAAGAAAGGACCTCCTCGGCATCACTCAAGTATGAGGTGTGTAGAAGTAAGGGGCAGCGACATTTCACAGGTGCTGAAGGCTTTCCAAAGCTAGCTTATCACAGGAGGAAAGCTCTGCCTCAAGAAGAAAATATCTGAGAGGAAGAAGTACAATTAAATAAAAACTATAAACAAGAAAAACACTGTAAATGACAGTTAAATGGCAAAAGCCAAAGCAAGGAAGGAAATCTAGAAAGGGAATCCCTCACGCTAAGTCCAAGAACAGGTATTCTCTTAACAAATGAAGAACTTTAGAAAGATCAAATAATAAAATCTCAAAAAGTAACAGTGAGAAAGAGAAGTCAAAGCAGTCTTGCCTTTTCTTCTGCATACCTTGGCAGAGAAAAAACAGAATGTCACAGCAAAGCCTTAGCCCAACACAGCTGCATTCCAACCCATACCGATGTTCCACTTCTTACACTGAAACTGTTAAAGATCATCACTTAAACAGGGAAAGGCAAGGGTGGGGAAAGGCCAAGAAGGGAGGAACACAGCTCCATGGAAAAAGAGGAGGAGAAGACAACTCTGAAATGTAGCTGCCCCGCTATTTAGGGGAGAGCAAAGATGATTTTCAGATGACTGGCAAAAACAGAGGCAAAACTAGAAGCAGAAAAGAATGGAAGACACCACACCAATATCAAGAAGGAACAGGTCTATGTGACCAGAGATGTCCCATGAGGAAGAAAGAGCTGGTCTACACAAAAGACAATTTGCTGATGATACAGAGGCATGGTAAAAGAAGGAAGATAAAAGAGATACCACACAGAGAAACTGGTGAACTCAAGAACTGGAGTGTGCGGAGCAAGATGAAATGCAATTAATGCTAAATGCAAATTCATACATTAGAGAAAAAGTAACAAAATTTCTGCAACAAGCTGGATTTATAAACAGTTGAGGAAAACAAGACTCAAATGAGATTAATTCGACACAGGATTTTAAAATATAGCTTTTTAAACCTATGTAAGGAATGTATATAATGCAACTGCTTGGGGACGCATAGCATTAATAACCTAGGATCATAACTCTGGGAGAGACTTTACAGAATCACATACCAGTTGAGGTTGGAAAGGACCTGTGGAGGTCATTTGGTCCAACCCCCCTGCTCAAGCAGGGCCACCTACAGCTGGTTGCCCAGGGCCATGCTCAGATGGCTTTTGAATATCTCCAAGGGCAGAGACTCCACCACCTCCCTGGACACCCTGTGCCAGGGCTCAGTCCCCCTCACGGTGAAAAAGTGTTTCCTCACATTCAGAGGGAACCTCCCGTGTTTCACTTGGTGCCCATTGCCCCTGCTCCTGTCATCACCACTGAAAAGAGCCTGGCTCCAACTTATTTGCACCCTCCCTTAGGGTATTTGTACCCAACCAGAAAGAATCCTTCTAAGCTACTGGAGCTGCTGTTGCAAGTGTCCCTACACCAAACCCTTACAGAAGCCTTTGTGATTTGCCAAAACTGTTAACAGCTGATACGATAAACGCTTCTATACAAGTTTCAAAAACCCTGGGCCCTGAACTACAGTTTTTCAAAATTTTGCTGGCTTAACAAAATAACCTTTCTGGGAAAATGTAACATCCTAAGAATAAATATTTAACAGATAAAATTGCAGTGATTTTCAGTTTGGCATAAATGGTTTCACTTTTGGGGATCTGCAGCACTTTTCTCCCTTCCTCTTGATCACACAGCTATTTCCTGCCGATTCTCAGCAGTTAACTCTATTGTGTTATGGAAAAATCACACTTGACTAGTAGCTGCTAACTGATATTAGAAGCAATATGTGCATCAGCTACAAAGTGCCAGAGGAGCATCCTGTGCCAGTGAATCATGATAACCAGCTTCATTATTTAAGAATATTTAGCAGAGAGTTCAACGCTGGTGAAATCCTTCAATGGTCTCCACATAAGTCATTCCTAGAATTAGGAATCTGGGAGTTGGGAATGCTCTAGCTGACTAAGCAGTTCACCAATACAGAAGTACTCAGAGGTACGCATAGGCTGAAAGAACAAAAACGGATCAGATCCTGCCAGGCTGCGATTCCAGGGGGAAGGGAAGGTGCTCCGACCAGTCCAGGGTTGTGCCTTATTGCTGTACATACTCACTCTATGCTACACACGCAGATTAGAAATACACAGGAAAAAAGCCAGGATTGGTTGGTGCATTTGCCTAAGCTCTCACAAAACCAACTGTGGGTGACATACCACGCCAGTCAGCGTTTGTGACTGATGAAAACACACCTCCCACACTCAAGAAACTCTTCCTTGTACAGTTAGGTGTCAACAAGGAGCACTACACAAATGCAACGGTCACTTCATGCTACCAGCTGCAAGAAGAAAATCTCTAAGTGAAGCCTATACTCAGAATTGCTTGTTTATATATTTTTTATTTATTTATATTTATTTCTGTCATATATTGTATTGCTACACTGCACTTTAGGTTGTCCAAAAGGCAGTAATTGAAGTGGATGAAGAAGGAACTGAGGCCACAGCAGCGAGTGGGTCAGAAATAACCGCCTTCACAGTGCCTCCGGTCATCAAAGTGGATCAACCGTTCCTTTTTATTATTTTTGAAGAAACTTTTAAAACATTACTTTTCATTGGGAGGGTGGTTGATCCAACAGAAATGTGAATAAAGGTAACAGTTTCTATTCCGGGGTATGTAAGAGGCTTTATTTCTATTTTATTAATTATTTACATTAGAATAAAAAGACAGCGAAATGTGAAAACCTGCTTTGTCTCTCCAGCTAGCAGTAGGTCACCCTACTAATATTTTATTAATGCCCAAGTAACAAGTAAAATTCGCTAAGGCATAAAGTGACAAAAATGTGTCTTATAAAATCTACAATGACAACCCTCCCACCCCGAACGAAACTTCCAAAATTCGATATTTTAGTGATAAATCTGAATGAAAACCAGAGATTCATATGCCAAAAAATTCAGGAAGCTCATTCACAAACACTGCAGGTTTGGTATTCCTCAATGTTATCTTCTGCTGTGAGGAGACTTAAGAGCCTACTGACCTCAATGTTAGCAGAATTTTGCCACTTATAAAAACAGAAGCAGGATCAAGCCCGAAAAGAGAATTTACAGCCTCTGTCTACAGATCTTTCTTTTATTACTGTAGAAATTGCACTGAGTCTATCATGAAGTCTGCATCCTCTGGGAGTGTGACCTCTTCCCACGTGTTTATTCAGAGTATCAAATCACCTCATTTTCTCAGGATACATTATATGTTTGCTTTTAAAAATATTATTTCTATTAAAGACAAAATAATTCTGAAAAAAAAAATTAGTTATTCTGAATGTGGAAAATCTGAATTTGTACTACTTCATAACACAAAACCGTGCCTCTCCTTAAAGCAGAATTTCTGTATGTATTATCATTTAGATATCAGGGTGAACTACATAACAGGACTCTATGCCTGAACTGAGACAGACTTTGGTAGGAAAAAAACATACCTCCATAAAAGTGGAATAAATCTCTTCACAGAGTTGGATCCTAAAATCCAAAAGGTGTGGCCAAAATTTTTCAGAAAAATATTTCCATGATAGAAATACAACTCACTTTATTCAAGTAGTGCAGTGATTCCAGCAGAATAGCAAGATCTTTAACATTTACTAAATTTTAATTAGCAGCAGTGTCCTATATATAAAGTATGAAACAATGCAAAAAGCTACTTCTAGCTATACATGACTGAGAGATCTAAGCATTCCTCTACTGGCTCATAACAGCCTTCACAAAAATAGCTGCCCAAAAGGGGGCAGAAGAGTTTTCAAGATCATTTGGCATAGAAGCTTCAAAGGTGTCCATCACTAAATGCACATAGACAGACGCATCCGCAAGAGAAGATACAAAAGACACATTACAGGGGAAAGCTGGTAAAGCCCTTTAAAAATCACCCCGTTACCATGAGATGTCTACCCACAGACACTGGTGTAAGCCACTCACAAAAGGATTTATCAGGCAGACTCTGGAACCTGACAAGACTGTGAAGGTGCTTCTAACCAAACTCCACGTGGCAGCATGAACGTACCCAGAAAGAAAGAGAATCACCCCCCCGCCCCTTGCCTCTGAATGAGTAACAGCAGGAAGGCTGCTCTAGATGAGAACCACCCAATTATAACCCTACACTTGACCTCCAGCTGTTATTCTGAGTTGCAGGTAAAAACAATGCTACAAAGGGTTCAACAGTATTGGTGCCGCCCAACAGAAGTAACCCAGAAGTAAGCAGCCCCCCAAAAAAGAGCACTGGGAGGGAGGTCTGTAGTGTGAAGGACTGATGAAAGGATACACGAGACACCAGGAGTATTGGACAAGGAAGACATGCAGACCAAAAAATACCTATATAGAGTATTTAAAGATTACAGAGCAGGAATTTAATACATAGTAGGGTTATCGAGTGCAACACCTGTTACCAGCATTAAATTAATCAGTTAAAAATGACAGACAAATGACAGCCAATAAGAAACAAAAGACAGACTGTATACAGAACTCATTACATGCTCATTAAGGGGAGAAATAACTTGGGTTCAAGTTTCTGAACTTACTGGCTGTTCTGCATTGCTCTAGTAAAGGCATCGGAGGGTCAAACACAGTTTTGAGTCCTGTTCTGCAGCTGGGTACTGCTGATGTGAGTGTGGTCCCTGGCAGCAGTCAGAGTGAGAGCAGACCGACAGGCTCCTGTGGCCAGGGCTGAGCGGCTGTAGCTGGCACCTTGCGCGAGCTGTTCCCAGGGAACGGGCTGCATCTGTTTTCACTAATGAGACAAAAGCAGGACCTAGGAGGAGCCAGTGTAGGTCGTCTGCACATCTGTATCAACACCGCACGATAAACATCATAATACTTGAAGAAGCTTTTAAAGGAATCTGCGATTTACAAGATTCTACTCCAGGCTGCAGAACAAACCGAAAACTTGAGTGTTTCCGCAGAATCCAAACAACGGCTGTGACTAAAGACAGAGGATACACCTAAATCCAACTGCAGTGTAAGAAGCTTAAGAATTCAGACAGTAAAACACTAAATCCAAAGACACATTTTGTACCTCAAAGACAGCATACATCCAGCATTATTACTATTTAAAATAAATACCCTCTATAGGTAAATGCTTTTATTTATTTTAATTATAAAAGATGCCCTGAGAAATTTTTTTTCAAGAACATGCATGTACAGCATTGTCCTAGGTTTTATTTTGAGTAAGTCATCATTCATATTTTTACATTATAAAAAGTAACCACGCACGCATATGCATTCACAGATCAGATCATCTTTATCATACACCAATAAATTTTAAAAACGACGTATTTCTGGTATCAATATATTTACGCTGCTTCCATTTGAAACAGAGAAGCTGACAATAGCTTCATAGGCTCTCTCTCGAGTATTGGCATAAATAGAACTTTTTAAAATAGAATTGCATGTTTTCCCACAGACAAATTTTGATAGAAACATTAGCATTAATACAAACAAATGCAGATGACATCACTGAAGCATGGTAGTTTGCAATAGCAGCTGATTAAAAACTAGATTCATCATTATAAATTATTGAAGTGAAAATACAATCTGAAATACTAAAAATTAAAACAAGTATTTATACAACAAAGCTTATGAAATAAAACTTGTGGGTTTTTAGTATCATCTGGAGACATCTGCTTTTAGATTGCTTTGAAACTTACACAGGATTTTTATGAACTTCACTTAGCACTTGTAAAATCATTACCTCCAAATTCACAGCACAATGCTACTACAGTTTATGTATTTTACAGACTGATCAATGGTTCTGGACTTTGGTCTTAAATTAGGTTTGACAGTTCTTTCAGATGTGGGATTACTTTTTCATATTCATAACAATTCCTTTTATTTCTTGTATAAAACATGGGTGCTAAGAACTGCTAAAATTGTAAATAAGCCAATTAAGTAATGAATATGTGCATTCTAAATCCAAGAATTTGAACTACAAAGGCATAATTGAAGAAAACACCCTCTCTTTAGCTGCAGCAGTTAAGAGCACATAGCTGAAGTTATATTTCATAACATTTCACTACAACGTTAGAATTCTGCAACCATTACATTACTTATCGGAACATATTATACAGCTTGGGATTGTAATTAAAAGATAAAAAGTTTGAACGTTGCAAGATGCATGTTATTCATTCCAGGCATTAGAGTTCCATCTGCTGCTCCCACCTTATGGCACCATAAAGTTGCTTCCACCAGTCTCTGGTTCCCTTCTTTTTCTGTCAGAAGATCTAAGAGTTTGATTTTCTGTTTTTTCTTCATACAAAAGAAGAAACACACATAATATGTTGTTGCTATATTATTAAATAACATAACATAATAAACCGCTATTGCATGTAACATATTAATGTAACTCTTCGCTACTGTACTTTAAAAATTAGAAGCTGCTGTATTGTACCCACTGAAAAAGCCAAATGGACACATTCTGAGTGCATTCTTCACAAGAAGGATGTATTTCTCCATTAAGTTTTCTAGTTTTCTACAGAATGTCATGTGGAGATCCCTCTAAGGGAGATGGTTACGGTAGTACATGCAGTCTACTCGTGGCTACAAAGAATGCCAGAGGTCTCCAGTTTAACCCACAATAAAATCTGGGGAAAGTGCAGACGGGGAAAACAGAGAAACTTAGAGCTCTTTACAGTGCTATTTCTAGGTCTTTTGTTGCAGAAAATGCAGAAAAATTTCTGCATTCTTCATAGCCTTAACATTTTAATCTTTAAATATACTGTTCTTCAACTTCCCAGAGTTGTAGCTGTGTCAATTAACAACTGTTTGCATTGTTCAGCAATATTTCAAAAAAAAGGAATTAACTTTTAGAAGTCTCTGTACATATTGATTTGCAGTCTGGCATTGAATTTTATGGGTGCGCCTTTAGTATACTTCTTGCATTTTCTATTGCTTAAGTACCACCTAGCAAATGACACTGAAGCTAATGGTCATTTTCTTGTCACCTGCTTGTGAGCACTGGATCAGGATTTACTGATATATTTTTTTCTTGCATCTACATTATTTTCAAAAAGACAGAATATTTTAATTGGCACCCACATCTCTGAAATGTTTGAACTCATGAGTATGGTAAGTAAAGACCTCCGTTTTCCACCAAAGTAACTTTGGATTTTGAGAAATTCCTGGAGCATGAATATATGCAATCTGAAATTCTTCATACCTGCAAATTGCACTATATAGTCAGCAGTGAACACTTGCCCATATTCAGTAGAGTAGTTTTACGGAAAAAGATTACACATAAGCAATTAAATTGTATTTTGTCCAAACATGCATCACTTTGAACTAAGAACCATTAATTATATCTGCTGATATTTTAATTATTAAACACATTACTGCCCAGTCTTCCACTTTTCCCAAACACACATTATTCCTTAGAAAAAGAAGCATATGAGAAGTTACCCTACTCATTTTGCAAAGCCAATAAATTAAAAGCTAGCTCTTGCCAGAACTAAGATGGTCAGTGCAATGTTTAACCAGCACATACATAAATTCATGTGATGATATAATCTAAATATATAGTCAATTATTATCTTTTCACACGTTTTCTGCCTTAGTGAGACCATAGATGGTGACACTCATTCACGAGTATCTATTCAACTGCACCGCTCATTGTACAATAATTTTCACATTCTTCTCTTAGCAAGAGTCATTTCCATCAACTGCTTATATATTTGGATATCTATTTTTCCATCATTCAACTTAGAAAATAACGTTTCCTTGAAATTGACTTTTTTTTTTCTATTTTAGAATGTGCACATTTAGCACCAGGACTGACTTTCTGAACTAAAGAAAGACAAAAGAGGTACACCTAAACATATCTGTGGTCAACAAGGTTATGCAGATGAACATATTTACCACCAACCACTCCTGTATCTGTGTCTCTTAATATCCCCTTATAGAGCTGCTCCATTTTCTTAGGAAAACAATTAAGAATTGGGCCAGATTACAAAAGACAAATTGAATCTACAGCAGCAGACATTATACCAACTTGAGAGATGCATTTTCCCAGAAGAACACAGAATATTAAAACTCTTATTCAGAACTAAATGTAGGTCATCCTAAGCCTGCTCCTCTTTATCCAAAACTGTTTTTCTTCCCCTAGTATATCCTCTTGGCTTCTGACACTATGCAGTTAGGGACTTTCTGAACCAGAGAGAGCATCCAGATCATTGTGTCTGATCAGATACCTACTTTCAAATAGTTTGCTGTTAAGGTATTCACTTGGGAATGGTACATTGAGACTTGAAGCTGAGTCTCTCACATTCCACTTTCCTGCCTGAAGACAAAGGTACAAACTGCTCTGTGTGAGCCTTTTTCTGTCCCTTTGTATTCAAACAAAAGGTATCAGTTTTATTTTAAGTGACAGATAGAAAACCCTTTGAAATTTGGAAAACTTTTATGTGGTGTAAAAAATACGTCTAACTAACCTTTGCATCTAACTGCTTCATGAATGTTAATCCATTTAATTTCCCCAAATCATTCTGAGATAAACGAGTAATTGAAATTTCTACAATGGTTGCTAAAAAAAAATTACAACATTTGAACTAATTTTCTGGTTTTAAAGAGAGGGAACAGAGGTATACGGTGATTAGGGTGAAAGCACGTGGGGTTTTGAGCACACCTAATATTTCAAAGTATATAGAGCTATGTTTCATTTTACATACTCAAGATACATGTCCCATTTACTTTACAGATGGCTGAAAATGTCAGCATGTCTACTAATCTAACTGTTGAGTTTGATATCGTGCACTTTGAAATAAGTGACCGCCTAATGATCACCTAAGGTCTGAAATACTTTGTGTAATATTTAAGAGAAGGCATTAGACTCTGGCAAAGACAGGGACAGAGTGCAATTTGACTTGGCACCTGAAGGTACTTCTGCTGTGAAACAACTGACTCAACACAAACAGTCCACCTTCTTTCACTTCTTACCTTCCAACCTTTCTTACAAAGAAAACGCATTTTCAAAAACAATAGGTCACTACGCAAGCTTGATTTCATTGTAGAACAAATTTATCTTTTACAGTGAAAGCAGTAAAATTCCAGTAGAAAAAAAATCCTATGTGATCACACAGCAAGAGATTGTATCACAATATAATGTATACAAGTAGCTGAATCCAAGCTGTTCAGAGAACATCTTTTTACATTTGTTAAACTTTTGGCTATTTTATTTTACAATTTAGGAATTTTATTAACTTATATTTGTGAGTAAAGTTGGGGGTGGGGGAGAGAGAAGGGTGTTTTGGTTTTTTTTTAAAGGAACCTGAAAATACTGAAGTGGAAAAATATGAGTTCATACAGATACTTAATTCTCCAGAAAGGACCACTCAAGAGATATCACTATTGCTATTGTTTTCTCTTTATACCTGACAAACCACTGTAAGGTGTTTCCTCTTTCTTATCTGGTGTAGGTTCCATATCTCAGCTCCCTTATCTCTGACCAGCAAGTCATAGCCTTACATTCTAGACTCTTCTTTCATTCTTGGTCTCTCATACCTATTCAGACTTCCAAGGCCCAACTTGCATTTCCACATTTTCAGCTCCTAGTTCTAGTTTCTATTACACTTCAGTCAACTTTCCCAACCAACCTCCCTTTCTTGCTACAGCTGGCTCCTTTCTTTTCTCCATTCTGCCTCAGCTAACAAAGAAAATCTCTGATAGCAAAGAGAAATCTCAGTCTGAGCCCCCAAAATTACAGCTAGTCCAATGTCAGTAATTCAGAACTGTAAGTTACCACGTAAAAGGAATCTGCAGGGCATTAGCTGCTAGAGTCTACAGAGATTTGACTGAGTAAGTACACATCACAGTGATTTTCTAAGACTGTTGCACTTTTATCACAGGAACAAACAAATCCATCTTTGATTTTGTTACTGCAAAGCATTGAACAGTTTAGGCTGATGTTTAAAGAAAACAAGCCTGAGGAAAATGCCTAGCATTGAATTTTTTTTTTTATCGAAGTGGTTAATGTAAGGCAAAGAAAGCAGCCTTAATAAAAAGCGGCATCACCAGTTCATCATACCTCTCCAACTCCATCAGGAAATTGTTACATAAGGGCCCATAAACTTATATAAGCACACAAAAAGAAGGAAAAATTAAATCATCTAACACTACATACATTCTGTTTCTCCAACTAAAGGCAGCTAAATCACTGTGACTGGACTTATTACGTACCAAATGCACTAACCTTCATTTTATCCCACTCCGCCCTCCCCATAATGTACCATTTGAATGCAGACGTGTGCAGGAGTATCAATGTGAAAGACTAATTAAAAGGGAATGCAATCTTAAAAACATTTGTAATTGCATACATCACATTTCAACTACCCTGCTATTTTAGTATTTCAAAACCTGGGTGCAGAAGTATCCTAAAGACAGCCTTAATTTTACATGGCTCTTTTGAGTTCCCTTTGAAAATAAGCCCGATTTACCCTCCTGTCAACGACTTACATGCTCATCTTTCGGGACTGACTCTCCTTGTTTCCATTGCTCTTCTGATCAGCTGAGTTAAATAAGTTGCGAGAAGAAGAACTGGAAGGGAAGGCAGCATTCCCACTATTCCCAGTAGAATGAGTCCGGAATGAATCGTCTGAAATACAGAGTTGCAGTTTAGACAAAGAATTTTGTCTGAAAAAAATACACAGAACAAGCTGGTTTTCCTGTGGTAATAGCAGCATATTTCCTATGCCAATAATCCAAAAGTTTAACTTTCTGTAAGGAAATGCTTGCAACTTAACATTTCTTTAAAAAATTTTATGAAAAAGTGGTAAACAAAAATAATTAGAAGATACATTTTGGAAGAGAAGATTACATTTAATATGTGAAAATAGTGGAATTTCATTTTGCCAGTCTTTAGCTGCTAAAAATGTAGCTATTTCATCTAAGCTAATTGTCTAGTGTCTATTGGTAGTGAATGGAAAAAAACAGGTTTCTCTAGGAGGCAATTCATCTTATTCTAATCTTTAGTGATCCAAACTTTTCAACAACAAGTGGAGACAGAGGCATTTCCACACAGCAGTTTCGCTCCCCTATTCACTAGAAGTTATACACAACATCCCTTTCGTCACATAAAATGGCTGGAGGCAGATTGCAAACCCAATCTTTTCATGACATCCACAATGAAAATCAAGAAATGCCAAACTCATTTCACTTTTATTACTTTTAAACGTAACTTTAAATGAACGTGTAATTAAAAAAAAATATAAAATAAACACCTGAAAAATTAACAAACTGGACTAGCACTTAAGTGTTCAAACGTATTGCATATCTATTATTCTGTGTTCTTCAGGAGAATGGTATCTTAAAGTATGCCTGTTTAATGAGGCAAACATATTCAGCATCTCCACAACAAACTGATATAAAATATAATATATCAACCTACTTACCACTAAAGGATAACATACAACTCTTTCCCATTCCTGATACTGAAGATGTATATCCTGTAGCAGAGCTTTTACTGAAAAACACCCAAACAAAACAAAACCAAATTGTTATCACAGAAAAGTGTTCTCAGTTGTATCATCCTGCTGTTCAATGGTGGAGGTTATTTCTGAGTTCATATGAAAAAAATTAAATAAGAAAGTTACGCTTAAATTTCTTTAAGAAATATATGAATTTAGATTTAGCAGTTCATACTGAAAGATATTTTTAATATATCATAAAACATGACATATATTAACTCAAAAGGAAGTCATAACAATTTGTAGGCCTCAGCCTGCCTTAAAATGGTATTTCTTCCCTCAGCTCAAAACTGCATACTTTAATCAAACAGAAAGCTGAAAATTTAGGTCATAATTCAGCGAGCAGATCACTGCTTTCACAGATTCACGTGCATATAATTTCATAATAGTTGCTTATTAGGTAAAGAGTTGCCTATGAAGTAAGCAATGAAGATAATAAAGATACTTAGGACACTTGTCTATGTTGCTGTATTTCGGATGTAGTGCTTGAGTACTGAAAGACTGGCTTCGAACCAACTTGGATTTCTTGTCTTCTTTGCCTAAAATTATAAGGAGCACAAATTTTTAACATGGATATCATTGCATTTCCTCAGTAATTAAGAACACTTTTCAATATAATTTTCTGTCAACCTATGCTAGCTGAAGGAACTGATTTAACTACTTCAATGAGTTTTATTTATGTCACCTATTTACATACTAAAGAATAAAATAAAACTAAAACCCACAGAAAACACGTTCAGTTCTAGGAATGAAATCTTCTCTTATGTGCAGTAGGTGCAACTGGCCCACAGATGCCAACAGCAGCTTTGCTGGGTTTTAACCTCCTGATGTGGGATCAAAGCATTCTAGAAGAGGTTTTTAAAGAGGTCTTACCTGCTGATGCACCAGAAGAGCTTACAGGAACAGAGAGTGTGATACTTTTTGCCAACACGGATGATGATTTACTGTCTCTACCTAAAAAAAGTCCAGTATAAATACTTCTCTCTCAAAGCTTAACTTTAAAGAAAGAAAGAGGACGTAACATATTACGGTCCTGGGGTAAACAGTAATAAAATCTAATCCCGTGCAACTAACACTTCAGACACTTCACACCACAGACAAGTACTTACATTACACCCCAAAGCGAAAAATACCAGACAACTGAAACTGTCATGTATTTTATTAATAAAGCTAAAAAACTCCACTTCCTTCTAATATGAGGCCAGTTTTCATGTCTTTATAAATATACAGGAAAAAAGTTTTACTGCCACTTTCTAAAACTCTGCAGTTTACTATATGAAGTGTCTCTTTCCTGCTCCCTTCTCTTTTACCTTTGTAGAATGCATGCACAAATAGTTTGTACATAAGTAAACAAACTTACGCTTCTTTTCAAATATTTTATCATTAGCATTTGTAGATCTTCCTTCATTTTGCTGTTTCTCTTTTTCTAATTGTTCCTAAAAAAATGAATAATTTTCTTAGGTATTACTCAGAAAAAACCACAACCAATAAATTGTGTTTCAACTAGGGATTACTTCCGAATCATCAAAATAACAGTTAATTTCTACTCTCTCCTACTATTAATACAACTCCTAGTGAGGATCCAGAGAAAAACCTAACAGTACAGAATGAAATCAGGGTTCATATCCTATATAAAAGTCACATCAAAAAAAATGTTGACTTTAATTATGAAGGAATATCAGAGTTAAAGTTTGCATTTATAACTTAGTATTAAAATTATGCCTGGACCTTTTTTAATTAAAAAGATACAGAAATTTGCAACTGACAGTGTAAAATTTATATGCTACACAGATATTCTCATAATAGAACTGTCAATATTTTTAATTCAAACATACAGTTCAATGAAAAAGTTTTTCTCAGGTGGTAAGGTGTATCACATATGCTCAAACTTTTCAAAGGCCTAAAATTGACATCTACAATTGACATGCCTTTATGCAAAAAAAACCAAGTATTACAGTTCTTCAAGTTTAAGGAATTTATTTGCCTTTCTGTAATTTAGCTAGCCTTAAAATACCTTTTGAGAGCACATCCATAGACAGAAGACAGTGTTAACGCAGGTACAGTGATAATTTCTAAAGCCAGTATTTGCTTCAGGATTACTGGAGAATAGATATCACTCCAACTTCAAAAAGCTATTAGCATATTTTCTGTACAACATTCATAATAAAAAGCACCAAGTGAATCATAATTGTTCTACTCTATTTTTTCCATTTCACTCTTTACTTTACTACCAGAGTTTAAAAAAAAAGAAAAGAGGTAATTAATTTAGGTCAAGGTTGCTGGAATATTGTGTCTACTAAGTCAATTACAAAAATTAAGGAAACTTATTAAGATATTAGGTATTAAAATCTGTAGCAGTCAGATACATCTAACTGGATTCAATGTCTCTTCATCTATTTGGGCCTGCAAGATGTCACACTTTACTGTGTACATCTCCAGATCCTCAAAAGCATGTCTTTCACTGAGGATGTAACCCCGTATCAATGAGATACATCATAAAAATACAGGTGCTCTTCTAAAGTCTAGCTGTAGAAACAAGGTAAAAATGAATGTTATTATACAATACACAATAACACAGTGTGCACTAGAGGCTATTTTACCACAGCCCCCAAATGCTTTCACTACAAAAACATTAATTGTATCTACCTAAAAATTGCTAAGTTCAGGTCTTTGAATACGCGTAAGCAGGTCCTAGGAACAAAGCTGAACCTTTGGCTGGAGCTAATGGGGAGGTGGCAGAAGTCCCTGAGGCAAGTATCATCAGCTGCAATACCTACTGACATCACAGTGGGCCACGAATGTAGGCTCTGTACCGATCCCAAAGAGGAAAAAGTGACATGTTTTGGACAATCTTGAATCTGTTCTGGCTTACTCCAACTCAGGGGAACTATGCTAATGAAATTTGGCCTCTTCCAAATCCTATGAGCTTCTTAGCTTCTCCCACCTCAGGCTGGAGAAGCAGCAGGAGAAGGGAGGACTGCAGTAATCTAGTCTAGGCTTCATGAAGATGCAGTAGGCTGTGTGGTGAAGCGCCTGCTGCTGCTTTTGCTTACAGCCATGATTCAAAATGAATAGTTTTTTAAGTGGAAAAAGCGTTCTGCACACTTCTCTATCAAATCCTAACTTGTAGCTCCCTTTGCTCCACGTAACCTGCACTGTCTCCCTCCTGCCAGGCTGCAGATGGCAACAGCCTTTCTTTCTTTCTTTCTTTTTTTTCAGGGTAACAGGAAAGATTGTAACACACAGAGCCTCCTTCGGCTTCCTGGCACACTAATTTCTTTGCCAGAGGAAGCTGTATGTGAATTCCGAGGTGTTTCATTATTCAATCTATTATGGTATACGTGCCTGACAAATTGCTAAGCTCCCTCAAAAAGATTTCATAAAGGTGTGCTGAAAGGCTTGCGATTTTAGAACTATAGAGGCATCAAGCGTGAGTATTTTTCAAGAAATTTCAGTTTGCCTTTCTAATTGAGAAGAGTAAAATTTAGGTAGTAAAGAAAATTGTTACATGTTACTTTGAAGGACTTAAGTTTATTGTAAAGCATAAAATGAAACCACACACAGATTATGAACCGATCAGGTCTCTCCACAATATGCACTTCCTCTGCCTTAAAATTATTGCCTCATTAATATTTAGCTACAAACTATTAAAAAAAGGACAGATTGTACTGATAAAATATACCATTTCCAAAAGGAGATGTTCTTGTCTCTCTTTTTCTTGATCCAATAAATCATTTTCGTAAAATCTTTTCTGAAACTTCAAAATAAAATCAATAAAAATAAAAAAATCACTTCATGAAAATGGGAATTACAAATACTTGGAAAGTATTAAAGTTAGCAGGTACTTACAACATCTACAGAGATCTCCATTCTGTCCAATTCTAACACTGTCTAGAAAGAAAATCAAAACATTATTTATCATTACTCAACAGCAGGCCACACTTAACGAAAAAATTGTCCAGATAAGAAGCTTAGAATAGTGGTATTCAAAATTAAACATACTTTTTCTTCCTAAACATTTGAAGCCTGTGCTTCATTTTTGTGCTACAAATGCAGTTAAAAACTGTCAGAGCCCGGCTGAGACTCACAAGGAAGGACTCATAGACTATCTATATGGAACTCAAAATACACTCCAGGAAAGCACAGAAGCACAAATGGCTGGAGCATGAACCTGGGAACCAAGACGGAAAAAATAACTCCGGAATCTGTGAAAAAGCCAGGATGCTCCAGGTAGGTGTTCCCCCAACCTCTCCTACAGACTGGTCCTATGAGGAAGCCACCTACTTTAGCTACTTCACTTCATGGCTTCTTTGAAAATAAGCATGGGTATCCCTTCAAGATGTACTTTTCCATGAATATTCATATTCAAAGACATTTGTAACATTTCAAATTCCTACAAATCCTGTATCTGTATATTGTTAAATAAATAGATAAACAAGATATCTCTACCTCAAAGACTTGGTCATTTTTACTAGGCTCAATCTTTAATCCTATCTTCACTCATCTGCTATTTTTTCACAAATAGTCATTGAACCAAAACCCTGAATCCCAGTCACTAGAGAATAACTGCAATATAAGTAACCAAGGGATCAACTCTCTTAAATTTGGCAGAATACACTATACTACATCTTCTATTAATTGTTCCAAATTACATAATAAACAAACAATAGAATTCTTTAGTCTCCTGTCACTTCATTAAGAGAATTAACAGAAAGAGTAACTTGGATCACTTTAACTTTTAATGATAACTTCAAGACAAAATTGTGCTGGAAAAGAAAAATGCTTACTCTTTTTACAATAGTCAGGACATCTTTGTCTTTCTCTTGACACAAAAGTTTCCTGATACATAATTCCAACTGCTGAAGTAAATGTTTATCAGTGGGAATCTTCAGAGTAGATTTAACTTTTGGCAACAAATAGCATAGCTTCATTCTACAAAAAAAAAAAAAAAAAGAAAATATTCACCTTTTGATGCTGATGTTTAATAAACATTATTAATTTTTGTATTGCTAGCATTTGAGATAAAAATAATTAAGGTGGTAGGCCTTATTTTTCAGAACAGATTGTCGCTTATGTGTTGTTTCCAGACACGCTGTAACATTTTCAACAACTTCTGCATATATCAGGACTACAGTCCTGTACCTCAAAGTCAGTCCCATCCATTTCAGTGTCACTACATGTAAAGTAAAGCACGCAAGCAGTTCTTTCAGTAGTCTGAGCTTAAAAAATTAGCACAGGTTTTACCTTATGTAAAAGTTTTCTACTTTGTTGCTAAAGTAAATTGAAAAAGAATAGAAAAATATAAGGGAATTTGATACGTTGTTCATTTATATACAAAGTTTTTTCCAGTATTTTTGAAGTCAGTTTTTTTCTTCACTAAACTGATAGGAACCTGGCAGTTATCATCAATAAGAAAATAGTTCCTTTTTTTGTGTCATGTATTTTGTGTGATTTTACACTTTTAATCTTATTTCTGATGGGTGTAATTCATATATTACTTTCTTTCTCATCTATTGCTTGTTCCTTTCACGCCAAAATTCGACACTTTTGATCAGTTTCCAAACACTCAGACTGATCTCATTCTGTGGTTTTCCAACATCATTCCCATAGTCCCCTACACCATTAATACTGGTCACCCTGAAGGCTCTGTACCTTTTTGCTCAACTCCCGTTATTTAAACAAGACGTAAAACCTGTACAAACTTTTCTTAATATATTATTTAGAGCTTTTTTCCTGTACACTGCTATATACTCTTTGTACAGTACCTCACATTTGCCACTGGATCATGTGTAAGTTCAAGCACAGGTAGAAAGAAGTATTTACAGAAGAATGATTTTGAGAACAGTTCCATAATGAATTCACAAGTATCTAAAAAACGAAGTCTATTCCAGTAACTTTTTCCTTGGCCCAGTTCTGAAAAATAAGAATTCATGGATATTATCTATTAAGTTTTCAATGTCAGCTAGAAAACATTTCAAAGGTTATCCTTTGACTCAAGGATTATCTTGAGTCACTCATCACAAGGGACATCATCTCAGCCTCTCTCAATCCTTTCTTTCAGTGAAAACCTAGCCTTCTGAATTCAATGACCATTTCTGTCAGCAAGCACTTTGTTCAGAAACACAACCTGCCCTTTTAACCATTTGAAAAAAGCAAAAATAGCATGTGAACTAGCTACCTTGTTGAACAAAGCCCTATATGCCTTTCAAAGCACATCACAGATGTATCGAAATTCCAGTGTAAACATTAAGGATTGCTACTGGGAACTATTCACCCTTCTAACCTATCTTTAAAACACACAGCATAGACCAGAAAGTCAACTTAGGCGACTAACTCATTCATAAATTAATTCTGAGAGGAATTATGCAGCAATTCTTATGCTGCAGCCTCTAGAGAATTTTACTTCTGTGGAGGAATTCTGCTTTGTATATTGCAGCGTCTACAGCTAAGCAATCTTGGATTCAAGAAGTAGGGTTGGAGGGGTCTTGGCATATTATCAATTTTCCACATTGCCTCTTTCCCAATTCCCTTGCGTAAGCTTCAGATATATTCCTCGCACACGCACAATATGTTTTGCCTGGGGATCATATGAGCAACTGAATGTCTTTTAAGTATAATCCCACCAACGATGGCAGGAAGTTACACTGAATAAATATAACCACAAATAGATCTTCAGTCAAAACTAATTTGCATCTCTAAGTAAGCAAGGAAAAATTATCTTACGTTCAATCAGTTTCTGAATAACCTCATGCCTCTGTTCTTGTTTGCGATTATAACGTAAATAAACGCAGAGAGTTCGAGCAGCTGCTTTTTGGACTGGCAGGACATTCTTGAAAGAAAAAAAGGAAACACAAACATACTTGAAGGAATACGAGTAAAAACATGTAAAAAAAATCTAGAAGCCGAAAAATTAGCTAAAAATTAGCCTAACTTTATAAATTTTGAAATAATGACATAATGTAAGGGAGAATAAGGAAGTTCGTCCAATTCATGAGATACCTACTTCTTTATCCCTTCTGCCTAACGGGCTTATTCAATTATTTCACAAACATCTTAAAGTATTCCATGTTTGGAAGACACTTTCTATATTGTAGGTGTTAAAAAACAGAACCTACAACATCTTGTCTTACAACAGACAGCTTTACTCTTGAATGAATTCAATAAAATTTCAGACTAGTAGCTCTAAATCATCATTCAGTGTCAGAATAAAGTGGTCTTTCATAAAGAACGGAACACAATGCAAAGTAATGTATAGAATCAGGAAAAAAAAGGCACATCTCAGAGGAAAAAAATTGGATTTACCTAGAAAGAAACTGGTAATGAGCACAAAAACAGGAAAGATGACTTGGGTGGGAGGAAAAACATGACAATCTGTCAATTCACATTTTGCTCCTCAAATTGGGGAGAGTTCTCAGTGCAATTTCTCAGTCTCATATTACGAAAACACAGCCTGGTATACCATGTGCAATGAGAAGTAGTACTTTAAGATTAATATTGTATATAAAGTGCTACAGATAGCAAATATCTGGCAGTCATTGTTCTAAATGGCATAAACAAATAAAAAAAACAACAGGAAAGAGGCGGGCTCACATTTGTCAAAATGATTGTCAACATTCTGTGAAGAAAACGGTAATAAATCTGATCACTTGATATGATATGAGGGAGACAGGCATATTTTTGTAGTAACTTCTCGTGAGTTCTCCATTTTAAAGACGTTGCTGCTCTCTGTTCTGCTGTTGTTAATGCAGGAATCAAGTCAGGAATAGACAGTAACTAAAAATAAAAATACAAACATTAAAATAATTTTACATCTTCCTGCTGTATGTCATGTTGCTATGTTTAAAAGGCGCATCACAGAAGGGAAGAGATTTTAAGGTATCAATTTATTGAGCTCAGAAAGCTCTGTCAGACCTCTCCTCAGACAGCTACTCTGTGACCATTTCCAGTAGATATTAGTCTAACTTCTTCCTAAAAAAATTTAATGGTCAAGATCAAACAATCTCCCTTAATTAGTAAATTCCACTTAACTAGTCAAAAAGTTATTCTAGTCCTTAACTAAATACACTTTAATTTCCAAGCCCTCCTCCTGACAAAGAAAAACTGATCAGTGCTCTCTTTGTAATACCCTTTTAAAGACCATTACAACAACCCTCCTCAGTCTTCTCTTTCTCGAACCAAATAAAACCCATTTTCCTTCTAGCCTCCTAATCTTTGTGCTTGTTCTTTTCATCTCCCTAATTAATTTTAGTAGAAATTATGCACCTTTTCTCAGCAGGAGGCAAAGACTTTACAGTAGCCAAGCTAAATAGTATTAAGCAAAACGAAACAGACTGCCACACTTGACATTGCACTTGTTATATGTTACATAAATTACACTCTCAATTTTTGTCCATACAAGAAAATAAATTTATTCAGTTCTTATATTGTTGGAATTTCTCAATTTCTCTATGCATTTAGGAAGTATGCTCAGCACAACATCTTGAAGCAGATGTTCTTTTATGTTCGTTTTACAGGTGAGGAGTCACTGAATAAACCACCATCCAGAGCCACATACAATCAAATTAGTAAAGTTGTGAGCAAATACAGATCTCCTAAATCCTAATTCAGTGCCTTGACTTCAGGAAACAGACTTCCTTCTAGCAGAAACTGTGTCTGAAAATGGCAACCATGGGAAATCTGTGGTTAATTAGAAAAATAACATGGATAAACTGTTCATTTTATATGAAGTCTAACCTTTCAAAACCTTTTTTATTTTACTTTAAAGTTTATAAAGTCAACAATGAAAAGAAGCACTGAAAATATATATGTCTCCCAAGCAGAAACTAATCAATCTATGTCTGAACAACTTTGCTACTACCTTCACTTAGAAAGCAAATTAAAACAAACAAACAAACAAACAAAAAAGAGAATACCCACTTTGCTTTCTGATCCACTGTTTTCTCCTCCATTAGTCATCAGTTCAAGGATTTCAGGAAGGTGACCTACCAGGGCATCTAACACCTATTTAAAGAAAGGCTGCATGAATTAGGTCTGTAAATTAACTTGACTCAATTTTTATCTCTCACCAACACCACCCTGCTGACACCTCCTATGTTACTGTTCTCTCACATCCATTTNTGTTACTGTTCTCTCACATCCATTTAAAACCCAAAACAAAACAAAAAACAAACTAAAAAAAACCCCAAATCCAGATTCAACATATTTGCATTGATGAGGACTGGGATTTAAAATTGGTGTTTTAATGCAGTAAGTAATATAAGTGTTATAGCTTTCAGTTTAAGAAAAAACTGTAGTTTTGTTCACATGAATACCACAGTCAATGCTTTCTAAACTATTCACAGCATACAATATTTTAAAATGAACATTCATTCTTAAGAAAGATCTGTATTTCATAGACAGTTAAGTAAGAGCCTTGACAAACACAAAGAAACGTGGGGTTTTGTATATTTGCCAGGTGAATCTTAAAAGCAGTATTACCTGCTTTAAGAAAAACAGCAGTTAGTAAGTTAAAATAGAATGTATGGTCTATATTAATATAAGAACCCTATTTTCAAATGTTTTAATACTTGAAACTAGACTAGAAAAGTATATAATTAAATATTTTTTGGCACCAATTCTGACAGAAGTGGTATATATGATAAACCACCAAATATATTTTTATTATTTAGGTAACTGTATAGTGATCAAACCAAGGAACTTTTCAAAATCAACAGCTGCTTCTGTGTCTCAACTTTCAGGTGTTCAACTTGAGAAATCTTTTAAGATGGGTTATAATTTCATAAACTATAAGTAGATGTTCTATGAACACTTTTAAAGTCATTGAAAATGTCTAAAAAGGATACCAAAACAAAAAGGAGCACCTAAAAGCAAAAGTTATTTTTCCATGCCATATCCAAAGATCTTACATAGGAAAAAAAAAAAAACAAAACCNTTGGCACCAATTCTGACAGAAGTGGTATATATGATAAACCACCAAATATATTTTTATTATTTAGGTAACTGTATAGTGATCAAACCAAGGAACTTTTCAAAATCAACAGCTGCTTCTGTGTCTCATCTTTCAGGTGTTCAACTATATTAGCTGTAATATAGCTAAGTGATTCATGTTTTATGCAGGTTGAAACCGCGGTACGCTAAACCCAGTTGTCTCAGAAACATTCAGAGATTCTCTACCAGATCTTGGACTGAAACTCTTCCTGTAAATCTTGATCTGTGAACCATACAAAACTACTTTATCACCTCTTCAACTTGAGAAATGAAAATGAAACAAAGCAAAAACTTTGAACACTATCAACAATATTTTAATACAGTATCGAACCCAAATCTTTCCACAGAATTTGTAAAGTAATAAACAATATAGCAATCAAACCAATTTAGAATGAATATTTTTTAAAGCTAATAAATTCAGTGGAGGCTTACTAAATTCAAACACCTTCCTGTTTTCCTCCTTTCTTTATTCACATTTTTATTTAGGCAGTGCCTGGGAAACAGAAGTAAAAGCTGTTGATCACTTCAAACAGTTACTGTACCGTCTTACTGCAGAGTTATCAAACATCAAGATAATCTGCCTCAACTGAACAAGCAAAAGAAAGTTCCAATAAAAGTATATTACCTCCAGTGACTCATCCTGTAATAGTGTAACCAGTTCTTTATGTATTGTATACACACCAGAATTTAAAAGCTTAGCAACCTAAAAAATAACAGCAAAATAGCAAGGTGAAACATTCTTTAGTTCCATGGCGCTACAACACCTATAAAACACGTGCTTACTTTACAGCACGCACGAAGAAGGGATGCAGGACAACTGTTTAATATCAGCCACCTCAAATTGTGTACTTTCCCATTGGTCTCATTAAACTATGCTCATATAAAGAACATGAGGCAAGAAACAGGCCTATTACCTAACCGTGACACATGCTTTTAGAGTTAACCCTATTTCATATTTACCAAAACTTTTTAAGACTGCATTGCAAGGCTAGAAAAAATCCTTCTGATATATTCAAATGTTGTAATTCATGCTCCTTGGGAGAGTTAACAGCCAGCCTGCTATATAATGTACAGAAAGGTAATATAAAAATTGGCTTAGCCCATGCTGGATTTTAAGTTTCCCCAACATTTGCAAGTGAAGTTTTCACTCCTTACTTCTTCATGTTTTTTTACTGTGATTCATAAATCAGATATGAATCTCTAAAAAACACCAGCAGCCCATCCCCACACTGCTAAAAAGGTTTCATAGCAAATGAGAAAAATTTGAGGAATGAGATTTTTGCCATACA
>VXBO01001098.1:409019-448982 GCA_013400135.1 Rhinoptilus africanus
TACAGAAAGGTAATATAAAAATTGGCTTAGCCCATGCTGGATTTTAAGTTTCCCCAACATTTGCAAGTGAAGTTTTCACTCCTTACTTCTTCATGTTTTTTTACTCTGATTCATAAATCAGATATGAATCTCTAAAAAACACCAGCAGCCCATCCCCACACTGCTAAAAAGGTTTCATAGCAAATATGAGAAAAATTTGAGGAATGAGATTTTTGCCATACAGACCATTATGTGGTGCTTTTTAATGGTTTTCTTTATTTATATAAGCCATATGAAAACAAGAGCCTACTTCCAATCAAGATGAAGCTTTAAGGAAATGGCTACAGAGCATTTATTTAAAGTTTAAAAAAAAAAATAAATCCACGTAGCAGTGAATGCCATAAATTACTCATTTTTGGCTGTCACGTGGTTGCCTAGTTATGGTGTTAAAATTAAATCAACCAGCACTAAATGTACATTCAGACTAAGGTATAATTTTACAGGTTTTTTAGAATGAGCTAGAGTACTTTGCTTACATTCAGGCAGTAAATTAAAAGTATTATACATCTAATACTAAATATTATGTAGAATTAGATGCTCATTTTACAATTTCAGCAATTACCTTGGATTATCATTCGTTAAAAAAAGGCATCAACGGGTAACAAGAACTGGAAATCCATCTTTCTTATAATGGTGGAAATAAAGCCATTTATGCCTCTACTAGTCATTTAAATGTTTTCAGCAAGCTGCTTAACTTCCCAATTTCCCTAGCAACCAAACGGGATAAAAGGCCAGCTCGAGGACTGAAACACAAGGTTGTCAGTAAAACACGATGAAAAATCTTGAAGACCTGCCTATATGGGTTACTAAAATCAGGAGAGAGCTTGTTTTCATTTCTGGAATTCACCCCACACAACTAATAATATCTTTGAAGTTGTACCTTTTTTAACTTTTATGAAAATAATGCAGTGGAACTTATGTAAACTGAATGGAATAATAAGAATACATATGCTTTTACATCTGCATAAATTTTCAATTAGTTTCATATTAAATTGAGTATTTAACTTAGATTTGATCCTTATAAATATTTTCCATAGAACACCAGCATAGTAGCAAACCGTACAGTTCTACAGAAAGTTTTCAGGACCAGAAGTTGCAAGTTCCTTTCTCACGTTTGTCTCATTTTCTAATAACATTGAAAGCCTTCAAATAGTGCAATTGCTACAATTGTTTATGTTTGTGGTACTGGACCTTTATAAGTTTCTCCTAGCTTTTGCTCCTTAAAACCTCACCTAGCAGTAGGCTCTTACAGCCCAAATTCACACAACCTCAACAGGCTAATGTGCGGATATGGGCTATATAAAGGGGTTAGAAGGGACTGAACACCTTTGACAAACTAAACCATTTCAACAAGTTTTCTCAAGTCTTGTTACTTTGAACAGTCACAAATGTAAGCTTAAAGAAGAAAAGAACATAAAACAAAAACGCATAAATATTAACCATGAACCGTTGTAGACTTACTTCATAGAAGCTTATAGCCATAGTGTATCTGACAGGAACTTCAGGGTCATGACAAAGGCAAAAGAATATAGAATATAGTTCTAAATGGAAGTTCTTTGGATCCACAAAAACAATCATGGCCTGTGGAAAGAGAAAGTCTGTTGTTGTATAGCTAAAGGACCATACTACCAGAGATTATCAGATAAAAACATTGAGTCACAACCAGCAAAACACCTGGGAGATAACAGGTTGTGATTTTAAAGAGGAAGTGGGGTATTTTTGATGTCTGTGTCAAAACACAGGTACTAGACAAGTTCTGGAATTGAGAACTAAACTGGATTTACATATGTCTTCCAGACATGCTGCAGGCTTTTTTTCTGAAGACACAGATTAAAATCACAAAATGGAAAACCTTAGTTTTACAAATATTGTTTATGTTTCCATACACTAGTGGGAGCTGCAACTGGAGACTTCAAAAACACAGAACATTGCAGCAAGTAGCAAAGGAAGTATCTGAATTTCAGTGTAATTGTGTGTATACATACCTTCTTTTTGGTCAAATAAACCAACAGATGTCTACCTACATACAGTGTGCTTGTCTTTAAAAGGTAGAACAAAAATAACTGTCTACTGCTTCTTGGTACAAACATATTTTCTTTAAATATAAATGCAGGATGTCAAAACATGAAGTAGATATACAGAAACATGAGGGGTAAGTATAAAGACCTCACATAAACTTGAAAAGACTCTCCATATTCAGGCAGGAACATGACTAAAACATGAATCTAACCATTCAGATTCAATCTTCAGCACCCTGGAATACCAAGAAACACAGCAAATGCGAAATCCTAGCTTTGAGTGGTTTGAAACTGGGGACTCTGTTTCACAGCCATTTTCTCAAAGCCTTTGTGCTCAGGGTTTGAAGAAAATGTGCAGGAAAGAATGAGGCCAGTAACCTCTTAGAACAGCACTCTCAGTCAAAACTTGCCAGTAATTTTCCGAGGCTCCGAAATGAGGAATCTGTCCTGGTAACGCTTTTGGACAACCTCTACTTTAAGCCATTAACTTGAACTTTTCAGGAGAGAGCTTGGATCTAGCTAAGAATGTACAGTTTGGGAATAACTTCACTAAATGGGACTGCATGAGTAATAGAGAACTATAGGCACAACACAAATTACTTAACCTTAAATTAATGTTACTTACTGGAAAATTGTAAGCACAGTTCTTCCTCACTGAAATATACTTCTTTTCCTGTTCCAGAGTTTGAAGTTGTAGCTGGTTATCATTGTGACCATTTTCCTGCTGTAAACCCAGCGTGGAAAGCTTCTTATAAAATTCCAAAAACCTTAAGTGCTGTTCAGGAGTAAAAATGCCTCAAAAAAAAAAAAAGTTGACTTTCCTCATTACAAATGCTATTTATACTGTCCCCCTCAAAAAATCTCATTTACAAATCCATCAAATGTGTCAATTTTTATCCCTCCTCCCCCCACCCTGAGTCTATCAGAGTATCATCAGTACACATTATGCAAAAAAAGTGATTACAGAAAAATGACAGCTAACTGTAACACTATAACAGAGTGAATCTTAATGTCTGTTTACATAATTCTTGAAATACTCAGGACTTTAACTGTAGGGTTGTGAATACATTTGTTTGTTCCACTAACACTAATTTCTTCCTGATTAAATTTTTAGATCTTTATGAAACTCAGCCACATGAAGAATGCATGCCTGCAGAAAGCCAAAAAATTAGGCCATGTTACTACTGATAATAAAGAGGCATAAGAATACAATTAAAAAACTCAGAACACACTAGAATGCAACTAGTGAGATGACTTCAAAAATTACAAGTCATTTCATAAGTACCTTAGTAATAAGAGAACCCAGTTTTCTATTAAAAAGAGAGAGGAAAGCTGTCGGTGATTGGTACCAAGAAGGTCGAAATGCTTAATGTTTTTATTTTCTTTCTCAAATTCCATTAGCATCATCAGGCTCAGCACAATTAATAACCGTGGCAAAGATTCAAGCATTACACAGAGAAGGATCAGGTCAGTGAACACTTAAAGATGAGAGGTTTTCAAAATGTGCAGGGTCAGATGTGCTTTGTTCCAGTATTGAGAAGTATCTGAAGTACTTGGTGTGGAAACATGAAATAAGTGAGATATCAGAATGGAGAAGAGCTGAAGTGGTACTGATATTTAATAGTCATAGAGGGGAAGGACAAGCCATATAATAATAGATCACCCAGATTATTTTCACATTTTTTGAAAACTTGCAACAAAAATTTTTAAAAAAATCTGTGAGTAGCAGCCAACACGGCAAAAGCAAAACTTGTCAAACTGATTCCGTTTCCTTCTAGTAGTGGATAACAGGACCTGTGAATACAAAAGATGCAGTAAAGGTCATGCTCTTCACAAGCAAAATAAGGCATCAGGAAAGAAGGTGAAGAACTACAAAAATACTGCAAAACTGCTTGGAAAAGCAGTTAAGAGAAAGTTATACACAGCTTACTGACAAGCTCGGTAAATGTATAAAGAAAGGTCTGTCCTAGCTCT
This sequence comes from Rhinoptilus africanus, assembly GCA_013400135.1. Classification (NCBI taxonomy): domain Eukaryota; kingdom Metazoa; phylum Chordata; class Aves; order Charadriiformes; family Glareolidae; genus Rhinoptilus; species Rhinoptilus africanus. The sequence continues at coordinate 413,051 of VXBO01001098.1, forward strand.
GGTACTATTCAGTATTTTCATTGGTTTTTTGGATGCTGGATTAGAGATTTCGCTTACTAAATACTCTGATAACATTAGTCTAGGAGGGAGAATGCTTATGCTTCAGAAGATAAGAGTTTAAAATTATCTTCATAAACTGGACATATGGTCTTAAAACTTTAGACTATTATTCCATTAGGACAGAGGTAAAGTACCATGTTTAGCTAGACCCACATCACCTGCGCGCGGCCAGGAAAGAGAAAGACTAACTAGCTGTGAGATTTATTAAAAAATAAAATAAAAAATGGCTTCATAAGCTGCACTTGAACAAATAATGTCAAACTACTGCAAAAAAAAAAGGTAGTTTTCAGTACTGAAAAATGCAAACAGCAATATAGCTTGCAAGACACATGAAGTAACCCTTTCACTTTGTTCAGCTCTCCTAAGGCATAACACTTCAAGAAAAATATGAACTTGCCAGACAGAGTTCAGAGGTGAAGAGAAATAAGCAATTAAAGTCATTCAACCTAGAGAACAGATGACTGGGAAGACATGATAAAACCAGGATGGACTGTCCCAGCTCTATGTTTCTGTAAATAACAGTTTGACACTGTGTAACAGCCCTTTCGAGTTATCTGTAGCGAAGCACCAGTCACTTTGATGGTCTCTACGCACTCGTAAAGGATTATTTTAAAGATCTATAAGAACGATCAAAGGATTTAAGAGTCTAGGAAGAAATTCTCTATGATGCAAAACCATGATTCTGTGCTGTCCCTCCCAGGTAAGCTCTCTGTAGCAGGTATATGGTGGGCTGAATGATCAAGGAAAAATCTGCTGTGCTCGAGTGAAACCCACAAAAATTATGGAAGAGATCTGGCCGCAGCTGCAGCTGGGAATCCACATGCCAGCAGGTCTCCTTTCTCCCCTGAAGTCCTCATGGGCCACGCTCCGTACCGTGCCTCAAAAAGGGCATCAAGCACAGAGGTGAACATACACAGTTAACATCGTACTGTGTTTTCAAACGTTTCCAGTTTTGAAAATTCAGTCATCCAACTCACAAGCTCCAGAATATCCAAGAAGGAATCAAAAGAAATCAGTCAATCCAATAAACACAAACCACCATGCTTCCATTTCTGACCCTGTCTCAACAAAAACTCTGTCCCTGCCTAAACGTAGAAAAACTCGATAAACAGAGGGCACTCAAAGAGGAAATGCGCAAAATCTAATACATATGCAACAGATGATTTCAGACTTTTACTTCCATATTTCCTTTCCTAACTATCATTTCATTTGATACATTCACATCTGGATATTTTTCAATTCTCCAATCTTCCCTCATTTTTAAGATTTTTTTTTTTAAAGAACATTAAATCATACCATATAATCCATTACACAGCTTCCCTAAATGGAAAGATAAAGAAACTAGGATAGATTCATCTGCTTTGAAAGATTTTTCACAGAATGACTTCACTAAGGGGAGCACAGTTTGACTTCTATCATCTGAAAAACAAAAGAAATTTTTAGTTAGCCATTTGTCAACATCTAAAAAAAGAGCACAGAGAATAGACTTCCATAGTAAGTTATGAAAAATATAATTTAACATGCTCAAGAGTATTTTTGGCAGGCACTCACTGGAGGTAGAAAACAAGAGGTACAGAAAATGACAAACACACTATCATAATACAGGCCCTGAATTTTAACACCTTACCTGTTTGTTTGTTTTTAAGAAAAATTAATCCCCCAGTAAAGGACGAGACAGAAAATAAATGAATAGCCACTAACTTCTCCATTCACCAAGAGCACAAGGACAGAAAGAATACTGTAGTACTCCTACAATAAGATTTCCTACACTAATAGGAATGCAGGGAGATCAAGACCAAACATGATCATGACAGTAAAAAGAAAAATCTGTATATGCTGGAGGTTAATTTTTTCAACCTATTGAGAAGAGGAGGTTGAAAATCTTTTGGTAAACAATAAATTCACAAAGAAAAAAAATAATTAATGGCAGAGGAAAGCAATGAAATAATTTAGAAATTAGAAGTCAAGTCCAAGCACTCTGCCTCCTTATAAACTAAATGAGTAAATGTTCAAATAAATGTATTTGTTTTAATTTAATTGTTTCAAATAAAACCACTGTATTTTTAAATGTCCCAAGTTTTAAAGGGATTACGACTTTTTAATGGTAGATCAATACCAAAATTCAGCAAATAGTTATGGTTGAACAAAATATTTAGGTTGACTTGAAGAAATATTTTGATATTGTGAGAAAGAAACCCTAGGACACAATTTTGGGTCATCTGCCTTCAAAGTGTTCATTTTCTAGTTCAGCCATGCAACCATAAACTACACAAACCAAATTTCTAGAAACACATTCCTTAGAAACCTGTAAATAATCCCTGATTGTTTTCTCTAAGCTTTTCTCAATAGCTAAAAGCAGTAGTTACAGCAATTAGAGCGGGGAGGAAGAGTGAATACTGGGAGGTGCAGAGAGAAGTATAAACTTGATGGCATCAATGCAAAGACTCAATAATTTGAAAAATAACCTACTATCATACTTACTGATATAAGCACTAACTGTTAAAAAGTCCTTTCATGGTATTGTCCCCCAAACTATCTTTTTAATGTACTTCTCCATATGGCTTATTTGCAATCATGTATTTTAGTAAATCACTAAGCTCCTGTACAGTAAATATTTGCTCCTCACTTTTGTGTCAGGAAGGAGTAGTAAAGTCAGTAAGATGTGGTGCAAAATCCAGAGTTGCTAATGAAGATAAACAACCAAAGAGTTTGGAAAAGTACAGTACAAAGAGCAAAGTGGTAAACAACGAACAGTGATCAACAACGTAAAATATTTTTTTCATACACACTATCATGTACTTTGCTGCTTTGTATAATTCCAGTTGTAAAACAAAACAAAACAAAACAAACAAACCAAACAGCAGAGAGCAGAAGTGATACAGAGCCAGAAAACCTGGCTGTTATTTTCTTCTACATCCTCCTGAAAAAATCTAGAGAGCAGTTGACTGGAGGCCAAGGCACATTGGTCACCCAGAATGCTCCCCTACGCTGGAGCACTCACAGTAGCTCCCCTGAAAGTTTGCCCCAACCAATGTTGAACCTGAACTTGTGATGAGAGCCCGAGCGCCATGTGTGAAGGCAACCCACCGCCTCCGTGCCAAAAGAACCAGGTACAACGGAGAATTTCTCCTTCCTCAGGTGAAGACACAGACACTCACCCCTACGCTCGGAGAAGCATGAAATATGCATGTTGATCAGAGGAAGGATACAGAGTGCTGAGAAAAATACAAGCACTTGCATGTTCTGCTTTAAATGCAGAAAAGCTTTATAAAATATACACACTTTCTCATTGCAAAGAGGAAAGCTTTCAGGGCCACAGAGCCACAAGTTTAAAGGGATTTAAAGAGTAATTGCTGATGCTTAGTACCTCTAAAAATAGATCAATTGTGCATGCTGTAGTTCATGGGACATGAATTTTTTTCTGTTCTGAAATTTACAAATGTATTCGATATATATATCTAGATGTTTAAACCTGCAAGGTTTACTGATGCACACAAAAATATCGTATCAGCTCCGAAGGCAGGCTGCAGTCTGTAGGTAGGACTAGCTTCACTTCAGTTAAGAGGCAAAAACTAGTTAATAGGAAAAAAAAGCAAACGCAATTGCATCTGTTGAGCTAACATTTTTTATTCGGTGCATTGATAGCATTTACTAACAACCCAATATTCCTATCATTTACACGGTTATTTTACTTATTCCATTTTGCCAGATTACATTAGAAACTTCAAAAAAGATAACTGATTTCGTGGACAACTGGTTCTCTTTCCTTAAAACTTACTGTGTATAAACCACTGTGAGACATTAAATGTATAAAGGATAAAGCAATAAACAAAAAAAATCAGAAATGTCTGAAGAATGCAGAGTAACAAAAAACATTTACATACATTTATAAGGTGCATTAAAGCATTAAGACCTAGGCTATTAAACCCAAATTATATTCTTACCTGCATCAAACATATCGAGCAGATTCACTAACGTCTCAAAAGCCGCGAGGCGTACACTGCTGCTCTCATCTCTTGCCAGTTCGACTAACTCAGGAAGCACCACAGTTTTTGTTAGTTCTGTCCTGCAAAGTGAGGCAAGCAGTCAAGAAAAAAACATACAATGAAACAATATCACCATAGCAAAACAGAATTCTTCCTTGAAATACCCATTTAGATATTTTCCGTGTAGTTAAGAAGGAAAATTTTACAAAGTTGTAAGGAAATGAAAATTAAATAAAACCGCCCAGTCAATCTCTGCACTTTGTCAGCCAAGTTTAAAATACGAAACTTCATCACTAGAAAAGCATTCCAATTAGCTTAAAATAAACCAGGGAAAATGCGGTCTGAAGAAAAAAACTCAAAGGAGTCCAGCTACTCCACCATCTCACTAAGAAAACTCTTCTGATCAAAGATGCAGAAAATGCTCAATGCAATGGCCCAAAGCCAAACATTATTAAACATGAGTCATGTTGGATTGAAGCGTCTGCAATTCTTACTCTTCAAAGATGAGCCTCCTTTGCCAAGGGTAAGCAACTACTGCTGATGGAAAACGTGGTTTCCCAACTAGTCCAAATAGTAGCTTTTAGGCTTATTTTAAAGTAATGAAGAAGGGGTTCTGCTTGTCTCTTTTTTGCCTCGGTAATTACTAGCCCTGTCTGCCTGTGTGACAGCCCTGACAACTTGAATCTATACATTAGCAGAAGATTGCTGTATCGGGGACGGACTTAGAGATCAGAGTTTAATCGGAGAGGTGGCTAAGTAGGAGTGAAACACTCTGGACACAGAAACATATGCACAGTAAGGTGACTGGCATAAATAAAATTAAAAGAGATTCACTTCTTGGAGCAAAAGTATAGCTTACATAAAAGGTACCATCCAGCATCATTTCCCATGTCCCAGTGTACAAATGATGCTTGATTGCTTTACGAGATTACAGCCCTACTATCAACCAGAACCGGGAAGACATACCCAGTATTTCCACTTTCTTTTTCAGTCATGATTTTTTTTAAAAAATATTATTTATTTATGGTAATTAAGATTTCTAGTGTTTGACTCTGTCTGCATTTGAGTTAAGAAGCCCACTTTGTTCTGTTCATGTGTACGAGCTCTTGGTCTGCTCGTCAATTAGGGAAAGCTGTTGTAAGCACCACGGTTCCCGAATGGGACCTCAGCAATTTCGAACTGCCAAGGATCTGACCCTCGATGTTTATACTGCTCAAAACAAAACTGCAGGGGAACACTGATAAAATTACACTACATGAGCATTAATCGAGACGACAAAAATCAAAACTATGTTTTACAGTTTGAGCAACTGTGTACAAAGAGTTTAGGCTCTCATTTCAATCAGAGTTTTTAATGCAAAACTAATCACAGTCTCCAGGCTGCCGGTTTTTTACTGAAATAAAAATGCCCCAAATATTATCCCTTCCAATCAGACTAAACAAGGTACAGCTTTCCCTTTTGTAATCCGTTATGAACAATAACACTTTTAAATGTTTATAATCATCATCAGTGACTTCCAAACCTTAGAGAGTTTATTATTGTTACCGGCAAATCAAGATGTAGCTTAACAGTATTATTCCAGAGGATTAATCATTCATATAAAACGATGAGAAAATGACATGATATCATTGAGCGGTAACATCACTAAATAGTAAAAATGAGCATCAGGACTGTTGCACATTATGCTTTCAACATTTACCTAGAAATGTGCTTATTTCTACTTATTTATTTGTGTTTATTTTCCTACTACCTATTCATCAACATGAAAGACTGCAATAGTTTACATACTGAAAATACCAACAGTTCACCATTTTTTATGAGATTAAAGATTAAAACGTCTAAATCATTAGGAAAGGACTAGGCAAAAACCTCACAGAGAGAACAGTGTATATGGATACATTAATGCTAAAAATAAAAGTTGGGGAGGAATGAAATAAAGACAAATATAGAGAACAGACCATTAATTGCTAACTATGTACTTAGCCCTATTAAGCCACTATTCTAAGGCTGGGTAAACTGCCAGTAACACTGTCATTTGCCACTGCATAACACCTACCTTGTTTTAAGACTTTCAGCTCCCAGGTATAATAAATGCAATTTACTTCATTTTAAAGACACTAAATAGAATGAAGAAAATTTAATTTCCTTTCCAAAACGGTCACTTTAGTATAAGATAGAGCCATCTTGTTACAAGTGAAAACAGCTTTTTTGCTTCTTCTTTCACACTGCTTAGTATACGTTGAGGTTAAACAGTCTTTCAAGGATGAGTGTGAACTATATGCACACATTTAATTCTTATTTTAGCACCTGGATGTACATATTCCTATCTTAAATGTAAAATAAAACTTCTGAAAGCAATTTCACGCAGATTCGCACGAACAGTGAGTGCTTCCTAAAGGCTACTACCAAAACCATTTTCTGTTTCTCAATAGACTGAGCCACATGGCAAGGAAATCTCTGCAGCTGTACATTTTTAAAACATAAAAAATGTTTCAGTAATATCCAAAAGGAATATTCTCTAACTATATGCATAGCCTAGATATGAGTTATTTTACCCACAATAACATACATACTTAACTATTAAGTTAACTATAACATACATAACTATTTAAAAAAAAATCTATTTTGCGGTGTTTTGTGTCACAAATAATTTTCAAAGCCAAATTCATATGATTACTTCTCAGCTTTTTACTACAGCAGAGGTTAACTGAGAAGGTTAGAGGAATCCATGGCAATGCAGACGGCATCTCCAATAAGACACCAAAAAGAATCTCATGGGATTCAGCAATAACAAATGAGAAAAGAGGAAGGAAAGTGATTGAGACAGACAAGAACATACGGCCTAGGAAGGGTCAGGGGAGAAAAGGGTTGGACAACATCCCAAATCAAGACCAAAAATGTAGGGGGGAAAAAAATGCTTTGCAAATATGTTTCTATGGATTTGCATTTTGGTGACATCAAAAATCTTCAAACTAGTATGACATTTAGAACTGTCCCTTCTTTCAAAACTTGGTAGTTATTATAAAAAAAAAAAAAAAAACAACTAGTCACTCCCTGAAGACGAAGAGAGTCCTCTCTTTCACTCATCTTCAGTCTTCCATTAAAGAGAAAAAAATCTTAAGATACATAAACATACATGAGATACACACACACAGTAAAAATAAATGCAAACTCAAATTATTCAGTAATTTCATTTAGTTAAATGTGTTTTACATTTCCAGTTTTACAAATATCCACGATATTGACAAATACTACCTTTCTTTTCTGTAATGACAAGCTCTTTTACAGTCAAATGGAAAATGATTTACCATGCTAACCTATGTTTTCTTATAAAAGAAAGTACGTACAAAAACAAATGAGTAACTTTACTGAGATGAGTAATATTGTGGTTTCACATTATTCACATCCTTTGAACTTTGGAAGGACAAGGACTTTGCAGAAAAGGTACCTAAAAGCACACATATAAAATTATTTTTTATGCAATACGGACAAGTTTTTCCAGGAATCTAGAAATTACTTTCCTGTTATGACCTTAACAAAACAAAGTTAAATTAAGTACATGGCAGTAATGCTTAGTTCTTGCTGGGAATATTCATTCCCTATATGCGAGTAAGCTAAAACACTGCTTCAATATATACTTTTCCAGTATTCCATGACTGAGAGGTAAATTGCTTTGCTTCAGGAATTTCTGGTGTTTTGTTGGTTTTTTTTTTAAAAAAAACCCCCTCAGAATCTAAACCACAAAATAATTCTCCACTTTAAAAAAAATTATTCCACAGCCACAGGAAAGCGTCTTTTCCACAAACACCAGTACTAACAAACTGAAGTGCACATTTACCGTGTCTTTCAAATTATATTTCAGTTTCAGCCTCATCCTTGAATTTTCTCATAAATTCACAATTTTAAAAGCCAGAGAGACTTTTAAGAACTAATCTATCCATGCTGTGTAACATAGTGCAGGGAACCTCACTTGATATTTTCTTCAAGTCTGTAAGAGAAGTTACTGCTTTTTTTTCTTCCTGAAACAATAACAAGTGGGCAGACCTGGTATTTTAAATTTTTTAAAATTTTGTTCACCTAGAAACCAATCCTGCGTGGGTTTTAATCATTAAAATAAAAGTTCCAGACTTTTTCTATCCCTATACGTGCAATATTGAAGGTCTTCAAGCTTAACAGTAAAAGCTGCTACTGAACTGAAATTTGCTTACAAAACACATTTAGCATCCTTTCACAGAGAACTGTAGAGTAATTATTAGAAACTGCTAACACTTGTCTTAATCCTCTTCCATTTTTAAATAAGCCCAATGACATCAATGAATAACTGAGATGATTTCAAGAAGCTATAGATGAACTCATTGTTTACAAAAAAATGTTGTTTGTATGCTTCAGCAATTTTACTGTCAGAGAGAAATAAAAGTCTGAAAATGGAAGAGAGCCAACTGCCAAAAGCCAGTTCCTAAGAACACATCTGTACACTCCAAATTCATCATTGTGTATGCATGAATTAAGATAGAAATCTTAAAAGGAGTTTTTAGGTTACCATTAAATATTCTAGAGTAAGATTTTGCATTTAGAAGTAGTTATGTAAATTGTACTCACCCTATTCCTTGAGCTATATGTTCTAGTTGCCGACACATACAAGTTCTAACTTCATATTCCACATCATGGCACAGGGATTTTACCAGTGGAAGAATCTCTCGTTTAATACTAAAAATGTAAACATTTTTTTATTAATACACATCAGAAGAATATATAAAATCCACTCCATAGTACTCAAATTTTACCCGATTAATACTTCTAATGGCAATTTAAAAAAAAAAAAAAATCGCATATGGCAAATGATTTTTCTGAGAATTTGCAATTCTAAAAGATTACTGTATATCAAATACGTGTTATAAAAAGCAGAAAAGGATTATTTACAGGAATTACAACTTGCTCATATTTTATCTAATTTTTTTGAACTACAAAAAAGTAGGTAGCCTGTCCTCATTTAATAACCATCTTCAGTACAATTTTTTAAACAGCCACTGTAAGAAAACAAAGAATTATATAAATAGCAGTGCAAATCCCAATTGTCTCTAATACCTCATCATTGGTATGCATGTATCACCAAAGAGGTATTTGTGAAGCAGAAATAAAATTTCAGATTAAAAGCTTCAGCGCTGCAATGCTTTTATGCAAGTAGACCCAAGTATTCATGTTAAATCAATGGCAGATATAAAATAACTATTTTAAATTCTGTTTAAGTAAAAACACATACTGTAACTTGGCAAAATGAGCCATTGTGTTTCCTTTCACTGCCCAAGATGCTGTCATGAGTATTCATAAAACATCTCTATCCAAATCTTTATGTTGTTGTGAAACTCAAGAGAAATAATATGAAGGCACAGACAAGCAAATTTTCCAGCCAGCTGAAAATTCATCCCAGTGACAATTAATTTACTTCTTAGAGCAAAATTTGGCCTCAAGTTTCAAAAATTGTACAAAGTCTTGGGAGTTTGGTACTTTAGAACACTCTGAAGCAGGGACTACTTCCAAAAAAAGACTTGTTTTTAACTAGCTCTTGGAACAGAGGGTAGAAAAACTAATATTCTATTCCAAGGTCAGGAGGTTTTAAATACTCTGTAAAATTGAACTGCACTCATAGCCCACTACCAGAGGATCAAAACGTCCCAGAAAATTCTCAGCCTCCTTCATAACACATAACTTCTGTACAGAAATGATGTTACTGTCAGAGGTTTCCTATTTCTGAACAGCAAGGACTCATATTAAAGAAACCCCACAAGAGAAGGTATTTGCACCTATTATGGCTAACAGTATGTGAATTTCCCAGAAGATTCTAGGTGATCTGGAAATTCACTTCATGTTCACAAGAATATAACATCAAGTAAATAGAAGCAATAGCAATTCTGCCAGAATTCTACAAATTTTGAAGATAAAGATTTCACAGAATCTTTTATTCAGGCAGGAAAACACCCTTAAGATCACCGAGTCCAACCATTGACCTCACACTGCCAAGTTACCACCAAACCATGTCCCTCAGCACCACATCTACACGTCTTTTAAATACCTCCAGGGATGGTGACTCAACCACTTCCCTGGGCAGCCTGTTCCAATGCTTGAGAACCTTTCTGGTGAAGAAATTTTAACTAATATCCAATCTAAACCTCCCCTGGTACAACCTGAGGCCATTTTCTCTTGCCCTTGTTACATGGGAGAAGAGACCAACCCCCACGTGCCTACACTCTCCTTTCTGGTAGTTACAGAGAGCGACAAGGTCTCTCTTCAGCTTCCTTTTCTCCAGGCTGAAGACCCCCAGCTCCCTCAGCTGCTCCTCAGAGGACTTGTGCTCTAGACCCTTCACCAGCTTCGCTGCTCTTCTTTGGACACAAAAGCTTTGGTAACATTCTCAAAATAAACTATTTCACCACGCTCATTAACTTTTTTATGTCCAAAAAGCGTAGTCTACATAGTAAATGAAAGTGTAGATAGCTTCCTTTTGGTTGCTTCTAGTTCTTTTTTATGGAAGAAAAAAAATCATAATTTAAAGAAATTTATTCCTAAATGTCTTGTCATACGGTTCTGCTGTTCATATTTTCTGTTACACTGAATTCTGGCATTTTGGGGCAGACCAAAATCATTATTAGAGCAGTCTTCCTGAGCTAGGCAAGATTCCTGTGCATTTAGTAGCCCTCAGTGGATTCCTTTTGTAATGCAAAATCGCGTGTAGCCAATTGCCTGGACAGGAAACACATTTGTTGGAATGGTCCCAGTATCATAAGCCTGGGTAAGAATGCACCATACCAACTGCTTTGGGCAGATAAGTTACTCAGATTTCCTGTCACCATTGCTTCCCTGTTCTGCACCCAAGGCTCAAAGCCACAGGCGCTGAATCTAAGAGCTGGATAACATCAGTCACCGACAGTATCTCCTGATGCATCTCCATATAATGAGGGATAGAAAAAAAAAATATCTCCATGTTAAATTTGGTTAGACGAGTAAGAAGTTAGGAACAGGATTTTTCTCTTTTTGACGAGAAACTCTAAGGTGATGAAGTCGTGTTTTGTCTCTGCAAATTGCAGAGAAATCCACTGTTTGGCTTATTTCCTAGTAAAAAAACAAACGGGAAGAATGGCATGAAAATGGTAACCCATCCAAATCTCTGGAAGAACATACAAACTGAAGTTATAAACGCCAGCAAGCATTGAGTATGCTAGTTACGTAATGAACATTTTAAAATTATTAATTAATATCCAGATGAAGGGATCTACAAAAAGAAAGCATTTACTTTTTGCAATAGTCTGCTTTCCTTGTAGTAATTTTTTCCCAGCTAACGATGAAATACTAATGTATAGTGTGTAATGAAAATATATGTACAGTCTACTTACATATGAGCTTCAAATTTATTAGCTAATTTTCCCATGATTTTACAACTAACTAAGCGGGACTGAAGTGTTTGAGAAAGCTGTGCTTTGGAAACAAGTGGATTCAGGATCTGTATGGAAGAAAAAAGAAGAAATAAGAACAGAAGAAATGTGAGCAGTGAATAATGTATTCTTCTTTTTTAGAAAAATATCTAGGAAAACATATCCCAAATGTCATCTACCCTTTTCATGGAATTAATCAGTACTAACACTAATGATGCCTGTGCACATTAAGAGTCTATTGGAAACCCATATTTAATTTTCAGTGCTAATTATAGCATATTAAACACATATCTTGGTCCAAATAGCAGTTTATGATTCACATCACAGCCACAGTTTTACATCTGTCTACTTGTGTCTTTATTTTGAGACTAAGTTGTATATGAATATTTACAGCTATTAGCTGGTAATTTTCACAAAAGTTATTAAATATGTTCCTGCACACACACAAAAAAAAAATGCAGAGAAAAGAAAAGGAAGCCTCTCTAAGGTTCCTTCTCATAAGTTTTCCCAGGAAGCACTTTTTCTGATGCAAAGTTTTAAGGCAATGATCGCTCTCGATGACACATACTTTGGGGATCTGTAGGAAAGAGGTTTCGTTTCCATACAGACGCAGCAAACCCGCATTTTTACTGGAGCTCTGCTGACATTTGCTGGATCACCTCTAAAGTGACAGAAACAACCAAGGGCAGGCCTGCAGAACCCCATATTTAGATATATTATTTTTTGCCCAGAAAGAATTACAGAAATCCAGGTGCCAGGCCAAGAGGAACTTTACAGAGAGGTATATCTCCTGTAGCCTGCCTCAGTTCCTCACTCAACCTCCTTTGCAGAGCTCCATGAAAGGATAACATACAAGGCAAAGTCCAACCATATTCTGAAACCATTTTTCTCTTCCCCTTATAAGCTCAAAGTCTGAGGTGAGAGAATCTTACCACTGTAAGGAGAAATAGATCGTCCAGATTAGAATTAGTACACCGGTATGCTTCTAACTATAACACTGCACAGAGAAACATATCAGTAATTATCTACAAAACTGCATTATTACTTACTTGGTCTCTGAACTATGGGAGCAAACACACTATGTCTAGCAATACTAACTCCAGTTACTGACCTAGGCACCGTCTCTCCCATGAAGTGGCCACTGCCAGGACACTGGGTTAGGCTGAACTTTGATTTTTACTTACAAAAAACCTAACAACTAGAATATTCCAAGCTTTTTGATGAGTAACATGAAAGGCTCCTTTTCAGATTCAGGTTTGGGTATAGCTGCTGTATCAACACTCCTTTATCAGTTCTGATCGTCCCAAAGCAAATTTTAGTGGAAACTTACAAAAGTGTTCCTAGAGAAAAATCAGGGGAGAAACTCCATTTTGTTTAAATGGCATCTTTAAAATTACATTACACTTAGAATTTGGAGGTAATGAGAATACTGTATCTTTTTTTCCCCCAACCTATCTTTTCACCCCTTAGAAGTGAACCAGAATTTTAGTCCAGTAGCAAATGAGATGTAGTTTCTTCATGAAGATACAGATACTATCCCATAAACTAAACCAGGACACATGAAAACATGTTACTAAGAATATTAAATGCCATGGAAGTGTTACAGTAAAGAGTCTTTATCTGCTGAAGAACACTAAAATTTTTAAGGTGACCTTCATGTCTCACCTTTTAGTACATTCCTCTCTTACAGTATGCTCCAGCAGCATTACTGTTTTCACAGGCATAGAACTGCCACAGATCTTACTGAAGTGAATGAGACTTGCAGGGAACTACAATCTTCCAAAATATTATTAATCTGTTGTTAGCATAAGTGGGAGAATATTATTACCTCGTGTCTGATAGTCTCTTTTGGTAAAGCTTCTATTACAGCAAGAAGAGTTTCTAGCCATGCATTGCTGACACCTGTTAGAAAGCAATGGGTTATATGTCACGTAGTACATATAACGAGTATAACAAAACACACATCAGTTTTATAAAATTAGTTCTCACTTTTTACATGCATCTCTTCAAGGAGTGATATATGTAAAAGCCACTAGATTAACATTCAAGACTTCAAACTGAGAAGTAGGATAGGCGAGAACCAAATTCTGTCATCATTTCTTTTACTTTTTCAGTTCCAGTAAAAAAAAAAATAATACTTAACCTGTTTGTTTTGAAACATGATTTCTCTCATTTAGAAGCATATTCTTTTCTTCTGCCCACTGCAACTTTCTGGTTTTACAAGAGGCCTTTTTTTTTTCTTTGTATATTAAAAATAGCGTCAAAGTAGTTAAGAAAAACTAATCACAGAAGAAATGTCAACCATCCTCCCTCCATTTTCTCAGCTGCAAAATTCCAGTACTTCAGTAGAAGATGGGACTCAGTAACAACTTTGGGATTTAGTCCTTCAAACAAAGTGTTCTTCTTTGCTTCAATTAGAATTATATTTAAATATCAGTATGTAAATGGTCAGCATGCAAAAATCTTTTCACTCATGCAAGTCTAGAAACAAAGTCACAGTGACTGCACTCACCACTTTACACAGTATTGTACAGTCATTACGGAAACAAACATAAACCTAAAGACGTAATCAATCATCAGCATAATTGTACAGCCCTGACCTGCATCTCTGTGTTCCAGGTTCTGGAGAATGATGTGCAGGAAGGAGTGTGAGTAGGTATGAATGGACACCGACTCCTCTTGCAGAACAGTCAAAAATGAAACGGCAGCTGTTAACTGCATTTCCACCCCTGCAACATGCAGCACCTCCTGCAAAATTAACAAGTTATACCAGTTTAGAGCATGAGGCAGAAATGAACTGAAAGAACACTCAAATTTTTACATTTACTTTTAAGCGTGAATGTACCTGGGTAACCTACAAAATTATTTGTAAAATTATTTTCTCTTAACAGCAATTACTTGGAGATATTCAAGTCTCTTAGATTATAGCATGAACTTTTAAGAAAAATAGTTAATTATAATTCATATAATTTATTTGTACTTTCGGTTTTATAGGTGCATAAGTGTGGATTACAAAATGAGAGGTAAAAACAGACCAGCCAACAAATTGCACTTCTGCTGTTAATGTACATGAATTAAAAAGAAGTATTTCATTAATCCAGTGAGAGGTACTAAAATAGCAGAAGGCAATTTAAACTTCATCCCTTGCCAACTAACATGGAACACAAATGAAAATGTGTGTGTGTCTGTGTATATATATATAGCCTTAATAATAAAGCAGGATGTACTAGAATATTTATCTAGCTAACTCAGCATTTACTAGTACTTAGCTTTAACATCTAAGAATATAATTAATTAGGCTGTATTTAAAAGCATCAATTCACAAGTTAAACAAAAGTAACACAGGAATAAAATATTACTAAGTCTTTTGAATAAAAAAAGGAAATTTAAATTTCAGATTTATGCACATGATAAAGAGCTTGCAGGATGCAATCTGTGACACAGCACTCCTATGTACACACCTAACAGCTCTTTGAACATTCCGTTTGTTTACTTCTCTAAATGTATCTCTCTCTCATGAGAAAATAAAGGCCATTAGTCTATTACTAAAGCACTACACTCATTTTACAAATTATTCCAAAGTCAGTAAGAGTTTAAAGCCCATGCTTCCTATTTAACACTTTATATATGTGGGTTTGTTGCTTTTTTAAAAGTGTTTGAGATGAACAGTATTTTCTCAGACCACATACCAAAAACTCAACAACAAGCTGATACTTTTAATTTTTCAAAAAAGTCAGCCTAAACCAGATTAAGAAAATATCCATTATGCTCTTAAGTATTACACAGTAGAGGAATTTTACTGAGAAAAATACAGTTTGCAGAGAACACTTGAGAAATTATTTAGTAGACTTTGCTTACTTCAAAGTTAAACAAGAAGTTTTCATTACACAAATGTCAATCAGTTTTTGCATGCAAATGTGTAGGTTTTAGTTTATCTGATTTCAAAGAGAATCATTACTTACTGCCTCAACAGCTGTCTCAGTTTATAGCCCTGTATATTTGTAACTGCATTCTCTCTGCCCCTGCTCCCCCAAATGAAAAAGGAAGAGCATTGCACAGTTTACCAATCCAAGTGTGATAAAACGTTCAATAGTCACCAAAACCACCCTCTTGTTACCTCCACAGCCTGCCTCTGTCCTCGATCCTCCACTGTTACTACAACAGCACAGCCAAGAATAAGGACACCTACCAGTTTTGTAATTTGAATGTTTCTGGGATCAGAATACCCATGCATGCTGTCCCGGGATTTTCTTACGCTTGTTCAAAAAAAAAAAAAACCATCCCCAAAATAATCGAAAGAACTATCTACACACTGTAGATGCTAAGACACCCCTGCAGACCAGAACATAAGGGAGTTGAATTCACTTGTATGTACGTAATCGCTTTGTACGCAATGCAAACAGGGTTACTTACCATCAAATAAAGTTTCCAAATAGTCTCCTCCACAGATCCACACAACTCTGGATAATCATGTGTGAGAACACATTCTCTGGATGTGCCTCCTCATGGACCTCGGGAGACATTGAGATGTAAATTTCTAGATGGCTTACACCCCTGCCTGCATTGTCGCTTGTACTCAGAACTGTACAGTCCCACATACGAGAACGTATGCGTCTCCTCGTGCCAGTTTCACTGAACTCACGATGAGTGACCTAAAGTTACGTAACATAAATTTATTTATTTAGAAAGTAATATATTTTTCTACACACGGACGCTCCACAGATTCTCACTCTGGAGGAAAAAGCTTTTCCTGTCTGTCTTATTCAGACAAGAGTATTTAATGGAATTTAAGGGCATTAGCACATTTTTGAACTGTCCTAATGTCTAAAAGTTAAACTCAGGCATCAAGACTTGCAAAATTTAGAAAGCCTGGCTTATTTAATGAATTGGAAAACAGGAAATTCACCTCTAGTTTAATGCACTTTATGTCCTGCAGCAACAGAATTGAAAGAATGCTGCAAGAAGAAACATAGTCAAGCGTTTTAGTAAATGCGTTGATATGACGGAAATCTTCATTTAGGACTAGAAAGACACAGAAATAACAGAGATTACAGAAGCTCAAAGATACAATGAGGACAGACCTTAAAATCAATGTTAGGTATAAGACAGGGTGAAAATCACCCTCCTCCACTATAAAATCAACTAGAAAAAAAGCAAAAGCTTTCAAGGGGAGACTGATATATTAAGGAAATAAGTAACTGTGAGAATGTGATTGGAACTAATCAGACAGTGGTGAATAAAGATTGATGTATAGACATCACCAAGAGTAGCCATAGTTTTCTGCAATCACAGCAGTTGGAAGAATCTCAATTAGTCAATCAGATTTACACCAGCAACCCCCACCACTGCATCTGGTGGCAGTGCCCAAGGATGGAGAACAGGGACAACAGAACTAACATCATTTGAAAGGAGCCATTTGGTGCACAAGAAACGCCGAGACAAATGTCTAAGCTTTCCCTAGATCTGCATTTCAATGACTTCCAAGGTTCATGAGGAGGTGCATGCAGAAATCCAGAGTGGGGATCTCTATGCAAAAGAATCCATACAAGGGTGCCACTTCATTTTAACTGTAGCATTTAAAAATCTATTTTGTAATCTCATGCCTACATTAACATTTAAATGATATACAACATAATTGTTTTATCAGCATAACCAAAATACTGACACTCAATTTAATCATCACTTATATGTGGCATATATATTGATGTATTGTATGTCAATTTTTCTCGTCTCAGACCTAAACCACTTAGGTTAAATATATAAAGGGTCTTTTCTATTATTTTAATTTAATTAGGTTTTAAGGAATGACAAGAAATTTGCATATATCCATTTCTATACTTATTTATAAAAGTAACCAGGCTTATCAGTTTCTCACAAGTGAAATAAAAACTTCTAATGTATCCAGCTAGACCATTCCTTATATTTATTTCTTCCTCTATCTGTTTTAACCTCAGCTCTAATAAAAACAATATTTATTTTTGCTTTTGGGTTTCTGCAGCTACACTAAATAAGTACACTGATTTCCCTATCTTTAATTTACATGGTGACAATAATTCCAGTTAAATAGCATCCTGAACGTCCGACATCACTCATTTTTCAAGTGCAAATTTGAATTCATAAATGATTTTTCCCCATCTACAGAAGTGAAACCAAGTGCAGTAATTTATGGCAGCTTATTTCCCTGCAATGCCAGACTACATTTGCAAGAATCACAGTTGAGTTTGATTATGCCTTTATAGACTATCGCAGTTTCCATTTAATGGTCAGGACTATTCCTCCAATAAAAACAAGGATAAGAAAAAAAAAATAGGTCAAGCAATTAATGATGTCAAATACTGGTTTTCAGTTAAAAGTGCAGTGAACGTGGGTATAACGTGGGTTCTTCTATTAAAGATTAAATAAATATTAGATAACAGAGCACCATTGAAGAACCTGCTTTATAAGAGCATAGCCACAGAAAGAAATTTAACTCATACACATTCCAGAAATTTTTAATTTATAAAGCTTAAACCTGAAAGGAACACTTAAATTTAGACTGACCTCATTATATTTCACTCTCTTACCTCTGCCTTGAGCCCATTAACTTAAGTTTCATTTAATTTATCATCTAGGAAGGCATTCGGTTGGGATTTAAATGACACTGCAAGATGAAAAACGCACTACTTTTCACAGTTACTTGCTCAAAGATTGATCAGATTTATTATTAAAATTTTCTGCCTCATTTCTAATATTTCTGTCATCAATTCCCAACTCTTCTTTCTTCATATACTGTTTTCAGTTGAGTGTTCTTTAATATTATACAGGAAGATGCTTTTATAAAGCAACTAAGTACTGCTTGATCTAAACACACTGAGCTCCAACTCCCACTGTACAAATATCTTCCAGGCCCTAGGCCCTGATCATGCTAATCATCATGTTTTTCATTTTTTTCCTCCATCCCTATCTAAAAAACTAAGACTAGAATCAAAAACTGTATCCTTTTTTATTAAAGACAGAGAGGCAAAGCCTACCACTTCTCCACACCCTGACAAATAAGCATAAAAAAACCCCAGCATTTCTTATTACTCCTTCATTTCAGGAAGAACTCTGTTCTCAAAGCAGAAACAGCAGAAACAAAAATGGAATCAGTATGTTAAACACTAAATAAATAAATAAATAAATGCATTTGTCTTGAAACCAGTAGGTTGGTTTAGGAAAGAATGCATTATGAATCTCAGAGTAACATGTAGTAGTAAACTTGGTGAAAGTTAAATGATTTTTGATTACATTACAATGTCAAGTCATACTTTTTCTCAAAGCATTTGTTTTATACACAAATATAAACAAAATGCCTACCAACCTGCATCTTACAGCAAAGAACATGGTAACTAACTGCAGGGGGGTTGGACTAGATGACCTTTAAAGGTCCCTTCCAACCGAACAGATTCTATGACTCTAACCAGAAGTACTATAACGCTTTCTAGACAGTCTGTCAGTCTATACCAATCTGCAGTTCTGAGGACAGCTATTCCTCGTCCATTTGCTGAATTTAAATAATCAGACAAAAGTTGGAACAGCTCCTCTTAAGAAACAGGAGTCTCCTGGGATCACGGAAGTCTTAGGAGATACACAAAGTTGAAAGGGGATGTCTGATATCCACAGAATCACAGAATGGTTGAGGCTGGAAGGGTCCCCTGGAGGTCGATTTGTCCAATCCCCCTGCTCAAGCAAGGCCACGCAGAGCCAGAACACATCCAGATGGCTTCTGAATACCTCCAAGGATGGAGAGTCTACAATCTCTCTGGAGACCCTGTGGCAGTGCTCTGTCACCCTCACAGTAGAAGTGTTTCCTGACGCTCAGAGGGAACCTCCTGTGTTTCAGTTTGTGCCCATTGCCCCTGCTCCTGTCACTGGGCACCAGTGAAAAGAGCCTGACTCCACCCTCCTTGCATCCTCCCTTCCGTTACTTATGCACATTGCTAAGGTCCCCTGCAAGCCTTCTCTTCTGCAGGCTGAACAGTCTCAGCCCTTTCCGCCTTTCCTCATAGGAGAGATGCTCCAGTCCCTTTAAACCTCTTCATGGCCCTTCGTTGTGCTCTCTTCAGTATCTCTTATGTCTATCTTGCACTGGGGAGCCCAGAACTGGGCACAGTGCCCCAGGTGTAGTGGAGCACAAGGTGGAGTAGAGGGGTAGGATCATCTTCCTCGAACTGCTGGTGATGTTTTGTTTCATGCAGCCCGGACTGCTTTCCAGCAAGGGCACGTTGCTGGCTCACGTTCAACTCAGTGTCCACCAGGACCCTCACCATCCTTTTCTTCAAACTTGCCTTGCAGATGGGTGGCCCCCAGTATATATTGGTGCATGGAATATTACTGAGTACATCTACCACGTGGAACCTAAGATTCCTCTGCAGTAGAGCGTGCATTTAAATATCCTACAGAAGAATATTTGCTAAGTAATCACTTTGAGGACTACATACGTATTTGTTCCTCACCTTTCAGTCAATCAATTCATATCAAATGAGCAGAATATAACTTATTAAATTAGTTTTGGACAAATACTGAGTTGTCCCTTGAGCAGCCTCTTTCTTAAGATTAGGAGACAGAGGGAGGATTCAGTTTCAGAACAATTCCATAGGCAGTAAGAAATACATCAAGTAGTTTCTCATAGTATGATATTTTTTCTGAAACTCTTTTATTAATACAAAGTTAAGGTAGCTGTCTTGAAAAAAAAAACCCCAACAAACAGCTGAGAGATATATATCCACAGAGCTTTTCAATTAAAGAAGCAATTAATTTCTTCAAAACACGATCAAAGAAAACAATGAAATATAAATGAGAATTTACTGGAACAAACAAGTACCATTTTTACATGGATCCACTTTACTATTTGGTAGTCATCTCCTCAGTAGGTAGAAAACTGTGTAACGTAAGCGTGTGACTCAGCCATCTCACCTTTGTTACCAACATAATTATATACTTTCTTACACTGGGCAATGAGAAACTGATACAGGTATAGCAAGTAAACACACAGCAGCTACTACAGAAGGCTTTTTCTTCTCATCTCTAAAGTGCTTGAGATAGAGAGGACAAGATAACTGAGGAGATTCTTAACATAACCCAGACTTCCAGTTCAATGTATTTTAGATCATCAATTTCATATTTAGCTTGAGTCAGCAACTAGTTACTCTTTCTGTCTTTCTGAAGCAAGGGATCTAAATACTCTTCTTAAGCACTGGTTGTTTGCAACAAGAAAATAACATTCCTGTTGGCAAACTGTGTTAAAAAGGGAAAGAATTTTAAATTGTATGGGGAGAAAGCACCTTAAATTCTACAAAGTGTGCTGGTAAAATCATGACTGAATCACGATACCAAAAATATCAAGTGTATCTCTGAAGACATATGGGGAAACTGAGTCTGTCCATAACATTATGAACACAATTGAATGCTTGGGAAATAAAATTTCTACAAGAAACCCTTCTGATTTTTATCTCTTTTCCTATTAAGAGCACATACTTTCAAACAGCTACTACAGCCAAACAGCCACTAACAAACAAAATGTTCCTTTAGCTGACAATTTGTACAAATTAGAAACAGGTTTATACCAAAATGAGAAATTGGATGATTCCAGGCCAGAGACTGTTCTAAATCAAAACTTTGATTTCATCCCATAAAAACTGTCATGGCATCAGTAGAAGGCTGACAATACACTGATCTAATTAAAAAAAACACTCTCAAAAATTTGCTGTTACCAAAATAAACTCTCAGATTTTTTGCTAGCCAAAACCAATGTATTTTTCCACTCATCTTGTAGCCTTTAAAATCACTGAAAACAACTCCAAGAGGCAGGCTAATCAAAGTCTTAGTTCCTGTTGTAGCCTTCCATAGAGTTATTAGGGTTATTGAGAGTTATTTAGCTTTAGAGATCTTAGGCTTTGCATTTATGATGCAGTTTGTTCCTATTTGGCTGAAGCTGCTCCTTAAACCACACCTTAAATGAACTTTTTCACTTCTTCTAGGCAAGGGGTAATACCTGGGGCAGAGTGGAAATAGAGATTTTTATCTTCCTTAAAATCATAGAATAGTTGGGTTGGAAGGGACCTTTAAAGGCCATCTAGTCCAGCCCCCCTGCAGTGAGCAGGGACATCTTCAACTAGATCAGGTTGCTCAGAGTCCCATCCAACCTGGCCTGGACTGTTTGCAGGGATGGGGCCTCCACCACCTCTCTGGGCAACCTGGGCCAGTGTTTCACCACTCTCAGTGTAAAAAATTTTTTCGTTACAGCTAGTCTATATCTATCCTGTTTTAGCTTAAAGCCATTACCCCTTGTCCCATCACAACAGGCCCTACTAAAAAGTTGGCCCCCATTTCTCTTATAAGACCTCTGAAATATTGAAAGGCCACAATAAGGTCTCCATGGAGACTTCTCTTTTCCAGGTTAAATCACAGAATCGTTTAAAGGTTGGAAAAGACCTCTAAGATCAAACATTAAGATTAAACAACCTAAATATCCTTTATACAAACAAATCTGTATGTAAAATGACTATATAACATCACGTGGCCGGCATGCATCTACCACAGATAGCAGTGACTTACTAAAAGTGTTGAGGGCAGCTCGTGAAAGTTCAGAGAGCTAACAGCAAAGTATACTTTTCTGTTAGCAGCACGAAAATCTAAACGTTTAGATGGAAGGAGATTAAGAACATCAAAATGAACCATTATGACTGGCTGGTCCTCAAAAGTGGTTCTCAAAAAGCTGTGAAAACACTGGTAAACCTTTAAAATATGTAAACAGTATTAAATCTGCTTTCTTATATCTAATACCTGGATTACTTTGTAAATTCAGCAAATTAATGTGGAAGATCTACTGGATATACCTCTTCTAGAAAGTGAATAAAAGTGGGATGTTTTTGCCTTTGCTGAAATACTTACACTGGCAGAAAAAGACCCAGTCAAACCCCATTGCACGCAACTTACTCTGATTTTTGGTAAAACCCGACGAAGTGTTTCTGCAGGATTCTGTCGCATCAGGACTGGAAGATTTGCCACCACACTTGTTCCTTGGATATCCTGGCCAGAACTTACAAAAATATATACATACAACACATTACTCTCTACCGTGGTTATAAGGTCACAGCTTTCATTAAAAAAACCAAACAACAAATCCACGCTACATGGATTATTCATGTAGTAAGTCAAGAGGTATTACCTTTTTTATATAATATGTAGTGGAAAACAACATTAAAAAAATATCAACCATGAAAGCTGTTACGTATCATTTCTAATATGGATGTTCTATTTTTAATGTAGCTTTGGAAAAAAATATCTAAGATTTGAAAGATCTTTTCAAACTGGATGGTCAAGGCACTGGTTTTGTCGAAGGTTTTATACTATAACAATACACATGATAAAGCATAAGAAGGGGACAAATAGAAGATGCAAACGAAAACTACACTCAACGTACAACATTTTAACAGAAATCTACCGTTTTTTTCCTTTTTGTAGGGAAAACAGTCAGATGTATAATCAGATGTATATTGACAAATGTGATTAAAGAAGGATGCAAAAGCTTGGTTAGATTGCAGATCTTGTACCTTTCTCCCTGCCTTGTCTCTCTCAATGCTATCCCACGATTGAAAAAGGAAACAAAACAAAAAAAGGAGCATGGGAGGGAAACGGTAGGCAGCAATGAAGAAAAGGCATGAGATGAAAAAATAAAACTACCCAAGTGGATTAACTTCTAGAACAGAATCAGAAAGGGTCTGGATGTCAAATTTAAAAATAAAACTAAACATCAACGCATCTTTTTTCCTGTTGAAATGCATAAAATCCATTTTGCTAAACAAATTCAGACTTGTTCCAACAGCTAAGCAGCTCATTTTTAAATAAGCATGCAAAGCTCAACTGCACACGTGACAGCATTTTTCTGAGTGTGGCATTGCAATTAAATACGCAATATGAGTATATGCATCATTTTAAAAGAAATTAATAGTAAAACTAACTTTAAATACTTGCATATAGCACTCCCCATCCTATCATCATTCCAAGTTTTCTTAGTGAAACACATGAGCTCAGGAAGGGGACTAGGTATATAAATTGATCGCAGTAGATTTGCAAAATCACCTTCCAGTTTTGTCCTGCCCCTGAAGCTTATTAGGGAATTCACAGTTCAGATGCAAAGCCTTTCTGCAACATTTAAGCTGAAAAGACCTTTATACATTCCATTAATGATCTAAATCATCCTCAATGTTCATGTATTTCATAAGATCAAGTGAAATTACAGGTACAGTCAAGTAGGATAATTTAGATCTTTCTTGTTAAACGCATACAAATGTGTTTTTAAAAACAAGGACATGTTGCATAATAAGAAAGAAGTGAAAGTAAATGCTTTGGTTAAAATCAACAGAGACTAAAATACCCCAGCAGAAATATTGTAATATCCTACTGAAAAGGAGAGGACGCTGTCTCCTGCCTGTTAGTGCCCCCGAAGCCTCGCTGCGTGGCTATGCCCTCCACCTGGAGATAGCCACCACCACCGAGGACGTGAGGAATCCTGCGGCGAGGAAGGCCAGCCTCTTCGTAGAGCTGCAGCGCACCTGCATGAGGGAGCAGCTGGCAGAGGATATGCCACCCTCCGGAGGAGCTGAAGGAAAAACAGGGTCCCAGCCTCCTGCGCACCCTCTGTACCGGCCCCTGCCTGGACACAGAACCACGCGCTGGTAAAAGGCGCCTGGGCAGTGGTGCCGCAGTGGAGAGACTGCCCTCCAGGCACTCCTGCAAGCTCCACTTCAACTGCAAGCTTCACTTCCAATACCAGAAAGACAGGGAGAACCCAATATTAGAAAAAAACACAAACAGAAGAGTTATCATCCATTCTAAGATGAGTAACACATGGTCAGAGAGCTGTGAACGCTGTACTGAGGGTATCACACATCGCTGTCATCAGGGCTGCAACACTTTGACCTGCTGACCAAACTTTGGGAATCGCTCCCAGAGCAGAGACTTCACTTTTATTAATAATAAATAAAATAATAAAAAGTGAACAAAAATGTTGAGCAGCTGCAGATGGAGGTCAACACAGCTGTAAGAAAAATACACTGAAATTCACAGTACCAGAGTGTAATAACAAAAATACTAATTGAAAAAACCTCAACAGGCTGAAAACAAAACAAATTTAAGATATGTAATTTCAAAGTCAAGAGGAAAAGGCTTGACAGAGCATAGAAACAATCACCATTTCCGATATTTTTTGAATACAGTTATCGTCTTCTCTTGGGATCTACCTTACTTTAGGAATACAAAAAATTACTAATTCAATACTGTATGGTTTTTTTAAATACAGTCTGTATTCCAACTAGGAAAACGTATGAGTATTATTTAGTTTTTTAATCCTCTGTTACGGCTACTACAGATGTTACATCACCTTAATTTTCAATTAAGCTAATGGGATTTTCTTAAAAAGCCCTTTTTAATGTGATTCAAAACCAGCAAGAATGGATGGGAGTGGAGATTTTCAAACCTGATTTTCATATGAGCATCCCTGCAATCTTATTTGCTAAACATGCATGAGCTCACTCAAGAAAAACACACCTCTCACTAACTTCTAAACTCAGTGAAAGGACAGTATTCTGTCTACTACTGAAAATGGACTTAAATTAATGATTAATAACTTATCTATTTACAGCTTGCAGTATTTTGGCTTATTCAAAACCATTTTATTAACTAATGTAAAGCCATGAACATTAAAGCCATTCATGTTCATGGCAGATTTCTCCCAGTACCACATACCAATTCCAACAAAGCTTTAAAGCAGAACTGAGAAATCCAGAGCCCCCAGAGAGGAAAAAGGTCACAGGGTGGATGGGTACCACAACTTTGTACAGCACGACTTGCAAGGAAGAGATGAGTACCTTTGGGTTATCCAGTAATGACACAAAAGGAACTAGGAGCTGTTTTATTGAAAGTTTTATTCGGTTTGTATCAAGACAGAAGAAATCCTAACTGCTAACAAATGCAACCAACTTTACCAGTCAGAAATTTAAAGCAAATGGGAGCATTTCCCTTTAAACCAGAAATGCTAGGATCTGGCTTGCTGCCAATGAAGAATGTGAAGCAGGAGGCATTGCAACACCTACACAGCCTGTAATTTTCCAACTGCAGAAGATTTTTCTTCTATTTCTACTAAAGAGGCTGCACCATAGATTTTCTTATATATATTAAAGACTTCAGGTTTAGAGTGAATTATTGCTAAATGCTCAGGTTTAGACATTTTCGTACTAATAAATATATTAAAATAAATGCTAAGTCTTGTCTTTAGAGTCACAGTAAGCTCAGTGTGAGGAAGGTTCTATTCCTTTATTAACCGTGATAACTGCAGAAGAACTCAGCAGAGCCCTATACTTAGAAGCAATTTAGCTCAACCTCTTTTGTGCTAGCGAAATCACATAGATAATACCATTTAAATATAAAACTTCAGGACTCATCTTCTGAGTTCATCCTACAGGAGATCCCAGTGACTTTACAAAGCTGGGAATCCTCAGCCGGGGGGGAAGCTCTCTCCCCTGAACTCTTCTGTTCTAATACTCACTGCAACACCAGCTGCTCGCTGCCAGCCAGTGGTACCAGAGTGGGTCTAGCTACAAGGCTCACTGAAGAGCTGGTATTTTTGGGTTTATTTGGTGGGGTTTTTTCTACCCTCATAAAAATGAGGTCTACATTATGTTTGTGACTGCCTTGAGCAAAATCCTCCTAGAAACCATTTACAAACATACAAAGGACAGAAAGAGTGATTTGGAGTAGTCAAGCCTGGATTTGTGAAGGGGAAAATCATGCCTGACCAATTGACTTGACAGCCTTCTACAACGAAATGACTGGCCTGCATGGTGGAAGTTGTTTAACTTATTTTAGCAAGGCTTTTGACATCATCTCCCCTAATATCCTCATAGATAAATTGATGAAGTACAAGCTAGATAAAGGGAAAGCGATGTGGACTGAGAACTGGCTGAGCATAGAGCTCTGGCTGAACACAGCCAGCCACTGGTGGTTTACCTCAGAGGTCTACATGGGGGGCAACACTGTTTAATGTTTTCATTAATGACCTGGATGATGGGACAGGGCGCACCCTCAGGTAGTGTGCAGATGACACAAAACCGGGAGGAGGGATTGATAGACCAGATGGGTCGCGCAGACTCAACAAGCTGGAGAAACAAACCAACAGGGATCTTACAAAGATCAGCACCAGGAAATGCAAGTCCTGCAGCTGTCTGGAGGTTCCATCATACAGGAGAACAGGCTGGGGGCCAGCCAACTGCAAAGCAGCTTGGCAGGAAAGGACCTGGAGGTTCCAGTTGACATCAAGCTGACCAGAAGCCAGCAATGCATCCTTGTAGCAAAGGCGGCTGACAGCATCCTGGGCCGCACTAGGAAGAGCATCACCAGCAGCTTAAGTGAGGTGATCATTCTTTTCTGTTCAGCACAAGAAACTCACAGACAGATGGGAGCGAGCCCACTGAAGGGACACAAAAACGGTTAAGGGATTACAGCATTTAACATTTGAGCAGAAGCTTATACAACAGGGATATTTCATCTAAAGAAGATAAGGTCTGGGGGCCTTATTTAATATGTATAAAGCCTGATGTGAGGCAGATTCTTCCCAGTGGTGCCCAACAACAGGATGAGAGGCAGCGGGCACAAACTGAATACACAGGAAACTCCACTTAAACCCCCACAAAAAAAGTTATTCAATGTCAGAATGCTCAAACATTGGAATTAATTGCCCAGACAGGTGGTGGACTCCTCATCCTCATGATTCAAAATCTTGAGTTCAGGACGAGACCCTGAACATATTGTTCTAATTGACACTGTTTTGAGTAGGGAGGTGGACTAGATGGATCTCCAGAGGTCCCTTCCCACCACAGCTATACTATGGTTCTCATATTCAGGATAGGTGTTTCCAGGTTTGCAAGCTTTTAGCAAGCTCAGAGTGGACAATAAGATTTCTGATATTTATAAAAAGTAACTAATTAAAGTAGATGCTTAAAAATCCAATTTGAGTTTAATTTTATAAGTGTTTTTAAAAACGGATTCCGCAAAATAAGAACAAAAAAGTTTAAAAAGTCCCTGGGTACTCAATTAGAAAAATTTGTATCTGGAAAGGGAAGGAAGGACTACAGCTCCTTCTACAGCATGAAGAAAGAAGATTAGTCAGTGAATGTTCCCCAAAAGAGTATTACCACAAAGGAGTTTGAAAAGGAGAAGATAGACTTACATATCTCTCTCCTTCATTTATACTAGCCTGCAAAGCACGATGACAGGAGCAGAATACAATATTGTAAAGACGACTGTGGTACAACGTTTACCCAAGCTCTAACTAAAGCACTGTGTTTATAAACTGCCTTTTCTGTAACACTGTGGCTAACTGTATCAAGTTCAGCAAAAATTATTTGCTAAACAGCCATTGTTGAATCAACTACTGAAGTCCATGCTTTGCGTAACAGTTTTACGAACCTAGTTCTGATGGATGGCTGCAGGGGATTACAGTGTTAACTCCAAACCCCATAAGTGACATTATTTTCTGTGCAAGATTCCAAAATGTTCTCTGCTGGTCTAAATCTGCAGTGAGTGAGCAATTAGAATAACATGATAAAAAAATGAATAAAGTATTCAATAACTAACTAGGTTATCAGGAAAAATAAGTTCACTGAGAACATTGTCAAACATTGAAAAATGATGCCCAGAGGTTGGGGATCCTTGGAGACATTCAAAACTCATCTGGACAACATCTTGAACAACCTGATCTAACACCAAATTACATTAGACTTGGAAGTCGGCCCTCCTTTGAGCAGGATATTGGACCAAATGACCTCCAGAGGTCCCCAACCACCTAAACTATTCTGTGACTGTGATTCATAAATCCTAAACTTAATTTCCTATTGATATAAAAGCTCAATATCTGACAGGATTTAGCCTATTCATAATGATTCAATAGCAATTCTCCTTCCAGGATTTCTGTTCTCCTGTATAATATATTGGTTGCCAAGGCAAACTAGAAATCCAGATAAATTTTTTGGTAAATAACAGAAAAGTGCTTGGCCCCTAAGACTTCCTTAGAGAACCTTTCGATGCTATATAAAAATCTTCACAATAAAAGTAATCTTTCCTATGCAAGACAGGGAGACATAGACTTAAAGTTTATTTATCTGCTTTCTATGTACTACTCTTAAGTAAAACCTAACACTTTAAGAAGTTTTATTTTTTAATGTTTTCTTTGTATAATTTCAGAGTTTTGGTAACAAAAAGGGGAAAATCTGATTAATATCTATTTTCAAGAAGTCAGAAGTCCTGATAATATCATCATATGAACATCTCCTGCAACTGACACTGTAACCCCTTTCTATTAAAATCTCATTCTTAAAACCACTTTCTCATCCTGATCTTCTACTTTAGATAGACGTGCCTGTGGTGATTTTACAGCACATCTGAATAATGTCTGCTTAATCTATATTAAAAAAAAAAGAAGAAATTAATCTGATCTTAGTACGTATCTAAACATGCACCATTACACAAGAAAATTCTAGCGCAATTTCAGTAAGAATGGAAAACCCAGATTTAATTGAATGGTAACTTTGTATTCATGGTAACATTGTTTACCAGGATCAGTTCGTCAACTTCAGTTTCTTGTTTCTGTTTGCTTGCTGAACAAGTATCCAACAGAGAAAGGATTTCTAATTCCTACAAATACTCCTTTCTGTTCCTGAGCCAAAACAAATGTACTATAATAACACAATAACTTCATTCTTCCTGCTGTCATCAGTTTCTGTGAGGTTAGACACTAATTACTATGAGGAAACATTGATCATCTCTCCTTTGAATTTCAAGAAAAGTTTTAAGATTATAAAAAGTGCCTCAAAAGAACACAGTTTTCCTCCCAAATATTATCCTAGTATCAATGTTACTATCTCCTAGAAGATAAGTGTCTTCTCTTCCTTAGATGAATTATAACACATACTGCTTTTTTTATGGTCTTTGAGTAGAATTCATCTTGATTTTTTTTTTATTTTGAGTCTAAATTCGAAACCTAAAACTAGTCTCTTCACCCCAGCATCAAGATAATGCTATTTCCAATTCCTACGTGATACAACAAAAAGGAGCTAGTAGCTGATAGTATTTTCCCTTCTGCCCAGTCCTCATTCCCTCACAGAATTTATAATTTTCACTTTCAACAAGATTTGTCATTTCACAGCATGCATTATATGATATAAGAAGTCTTCTGAAAAAGTACAAGGCCTGTAATTTTTTCACACAGAAAATGAGAGAAAAAAAAAATAATCACAGATGCCAACCAAATTCTAGAAGGGTAAATTACTGCTGGTGACCTAAATTTATCTTACAGTCTAATTTAAACACAGCATCTCTTTTAATTCTCCCATCTTTTTTTTTGTATCAGTGTATTTCATCCACAAGGTTAGCTATTTGTGGCATGAAAGAGATGAACATTTCGAATGACTTAACAAGAATTAAAATCTACTTAGTCTTCTTCAACTCATGGGTCTTGTAAGTGTATATGGTGTATAATTATACACAATAGATCCAAAAGCTCCCACTTTATTACTTATCTGTATGTCTTTCTATCATACATTCTCATCCTTTTGGATCGTAACATATTCCATCTTGTATCAATTCTTTTTTTTTTTTAATAGCAACTCTATTTCAATAGTTACGGAAGTTGATGAGAGTCTTCTCAGAAAAATCTAAAGATTATTGATCCAGAAAGTGGTATCTGTACATTTCAACCTCTCCTTTAGAAAATGGACTCACAAGTCTAAAAAGAAAAATTGTCTATTTTGTCAAGATTTATTGACTGCTCTAACAGAATACATCACTTCACCTCATCCCTTGCTATAAGCATTTAAAACTGAAATATGCTATGCTAATTCCACCAGGAAGTCCTCTCTGTGCCATTAGGAAAAGCACATCAAAGATCAGGAAAGCAACAGTTACTGATCTATTTCTCTAGATCTCCATTGCTTCATAAAAAAGCCTTTTCTGTGTAACAAGAGTTTATTTTGCATTGAAGACAATGGCAAAAGACTGAAATAACCATAACCTTCTAAGACTTAAAATACAACTAAGACTTTTGAGCCATCTTCCAAAACATTCAGATGCTTTAGAATAGGCTTATAAGATCCAGAACAACAAAATCTAAGTTGCTGCATCAACCACTGTAACATAGACAAAACGTACATAAAACATACTTTGTACATGAGTTGACCATCCATTTTTAAAATTACAAAGAATGGATCAAAAAAAAAATGCAAAAGGCCAGTAGAGACATTGTAAAATAAATGCTGAATACAGAATGAATGGAGGTACAGTGAATGAATGAAAAGCCACAAAGAAAAAAATAAAAAAGGATAAAGAGACTGAACCCAAGGGTTTGAAGCTATTGCTCACAGAATCTCCCCCCATATGCAAGAGAAATATATCTATGTATCTATAGGGATAGAAATATATCTACAGGGATACTGTAAGTAGACAGATATCATATACAATAATCTGAAACTCATGTTTAAGTTTGAAAAATATGGCAGTAAAGTTGTGAGCACTGAAAAATATATATCTGACATTTTAAAAACTCTTTTGAAACTTTAGCTGTAGAAGCAGCTCTTTTTTCCCAAGCAAGAAAATCTGACTGTGACCTCAGAACGACTTCAAACAGTTAACACTAAACTTCTACCAAATTATTGCTGTCATACTCAAAGGGCCTGGTGACTCAAAAGAAAAAAGTAATTAGAAAATGAACACAAAACTGTGAAATTACTCCTCATATAAGCTAGCTTTTAGACAGCTCAGAATTGGAAAGCCTTGCTTGTTCACCTTCTGTTCATTATTCAAATATTTTGAAGTAGTATTGGACATCTACTCAAGACTGAAGCAGTCAGATGCATCAGCAATACAACGTCAGCTAACTCTAATGTTGTTTCCTCATCCATCAGAAGCAGGCATAGATCAAAGTCAGCCTTCTGAGGTAAACATGCAAATAACTAAAAATTACTTCAATTCCAAGCTGTTGCTGATTCACATTCTGTCGAACAAAAAAGTGCTTTGCTTGATTCATGTACACTTTGGAAAGCAGGATGCAATTCAGCTACTTAATTAAAATGAAGAAAGAGCCAGAGTCATGTCTCTCCGAAATACGAGGTTTGTTCCATTGACGGCACACAGCTTGGAGTGGACAGATAATCAAACCCGATAATACAATTAACATAATAAACAAATTGAAGTGATGACACAAGTCTTGCAGATTTCCAGTTCTCTGGCAGCATAATTTCAAACAGCAGATAAAAATGAGTATTACACATATAGATAATTCATCTGTATTTACATTCCTGTTAAAGTCATTATGAGCACACCACCAGAATCCTCCTGCCTACCCAACTAGGTTTAGGTAATTAAAACCCCAATAACGTTCCCTACCTTCAAAATTACTACAATGATCTTAAACAGCCTTTTGTTAGACTATTTTTTCCTCACATACTCATATTTTAAATTATTTCTAACAGTACAATTATCCCAAAAAGAGTCTGACATTCTGCAATGGAAAGAATAAATAAAGCATTTACCAGTAATTCCACCCACTTTTACTAAAATTAGTTCAGAATCATATCTGGAAGAAAGAATATCTCTTTTCTTTGAATGCACGTCAAATATGCTCAACTGCATAGATCCTTCACAGCACACCGACATTAACTATCAGAATATCTGGCTTATCTGTTTACTATGTTAGTATCAATATCCTTCTATGGAAACAAAAGTAACATGGAAAAATAAAAATTACAGTAAGAGGCAACTATTGGTACAACACCATTTACTTGCACACAACCCCCACATACTCCCCCTCTCTCCCCCCGCCTTTAGTTTGTTTGTTACTGAAAAGGAATAGAATAAACTAATTAACTAACAGAATTACTGTCCCACTGAAAGGTCTAAACTCATTGTGGAATATTAACACCATGTATTATTTTCATGACTAATACTTTTATTAGGTATCTGGTACGGTATCCACGCAAATGGATATATACAGGTAGAATTTACCTTAAAAATAGCACACCGTGCTTCAAATGTCAATGTTATTTCTGTGCACCCAGAACTCCAAAGTTCTGAACGAGTATCACAGGGCCAACACAGTCCTTCCAGGTGTTGCACAAACCATCTCAACTGTTATTAAGTGTGTAGTCCCTGAAGATAATGAGCTTAAGGAAAACCCTCAGCCATAGGGATAATGGCAAACAAAAGGAAAGCAAGATGTACACACTTGCAAGGAAAGGAACAGCATTTGGGGAAAAATAAAATCAGTCTTATGTACGTTGGACTCAAAAAGGGGGAGCAACAGAATTTAAAAATACACCTAGTAATTGCATCCTTCACCAAAAAGCATGTAAATTGAGTCACGAACACCTCAAATGACCTAAGATGTACTGAAATGTACTTAGAATCTTCTTCAACTCAGGGGTCTTAAAGGTATCAGGCATTATACGCAATAGATCCAAAAGCTGCTGCTTTACAATTGTTCATTTTAAAAAAACAATGTCATCTACATGGACTTATGCAAAGCATTTGACACTGTCCCACACATCCTGGTCTCTAAATTGGGAGACACAAATCTGATGGATGGACCACTCAGTAGGTAAGGAACTGGATGGATGGTCACACTCAAAGAGTCGCGGTCAATGGCTCAATGTCCAAGTGGCGACGAGTGACAAGTGGCGTTCCTCAGGGGTCAGTACTGGGACTGGTGCTGATCAACATCTTTGTCAGCGATATGGACAGGGGGATTGAGTGCACCCTCAGCAAGTTTGCTGATGACACCAAGCTGTGTGGCACAGTCAACACCCTGGAGAGAAGGGATGCCATCCAGAGGGACTTTGACGGGTTTGAAGAGGTGGGCCCATGCCAACCTCATGAAGCTCAACTAGGTCAAGTGCAAGGTCCTGCACCTGGGTCACCACCACCCCAAGCACAAATACAGGCTGGACAGAGAATGGCTTGAGAGCAGCCTTGAGGAGAAGGACTTGGGGGGTGATGGTGGACAAGAAGCTCAACGTGAGCTGGCGATGCATGCTTGCAGGCCAGAAGGACAACTGTATCCTGGGCTACATCAAAAGAAGCATGGCCAGCAGGGTGAGGGAGGCGATTCTGCCCCTATACTCCAGTCTCATGAGATCCCACTTGGAGCACTACGTCCAGCTCTGGGGCTCTCAGCACAAGAAGGATGTGGACCTCTTGGAGGAAGTCCAGAGGAGGCCACGAAGATGGTCAGAGGGCTGGAGGACCTCTGCTATGAGGGCAGGCTGAGAGAGTTGGGGTTGTTAAGCCTGGAGAAGAGAAGGCTCTGGGGAGAACATATAGCAGCCTTCTAGTATCAAAAGGAGGCCTATAAGAAAGCTGGAGAGAGATTTTGTACAAGGGTACATAGTGATAGGACAAGAGGTTATGGCTTCATACTGGAAGAGGATAGATTTAGATCAGGTATCTGGAACAAATTTTTCCTCTGTGAGGGCAGTGAGCCCCTGTCCCAGGCTGCCCAGAGAAGCTGTGGCTGCCCCATCCCTGGAGGGGTTCAAGGCCAGGCTGGACGGGGCTTGGACCAACCTGGGCTGGTGGGAGGTGTCCCTGCCCAGGGCAGGGGGTTGGAACTAGATGATATTTAAGGTCCCTTCCAACCTTGACAATTCTGCGATTCTATCAAAAAAAAAAAAAAGTCATCCTCTCCATTTAATCAGGAAGTAAGATGAGGCACCGGAAAAGTAAGTACTTAAAGCCTTCAAAATTAGCAGTAAGTAAGATACAAAGATCTGAATATTAATTTTATTGATCTATCTACTCTCTAACACATCACCTTCAAGTACGTGGGACAGTTTAAGCGATGAAAGTGCAAGTATATTTATCTGCCCTTAAGAGCAGATTTTTCCATACCAGTACACACCTAGTCACTTACTACAAACTCAAGGTGCGAGTATTTTCTTTGTGTGTAACACAGCAGGCATGCAAGGTTCAAAAGTTGTTACAAATAATCCTTAAAATTCACTTACAGCTGTCCTTACATGGTGATAAGAATTAGAGAAAACAAACATACTCTTGGGTTAAAACCTGTACTAAAGAAGCGGTTTACTTTTGAGTAGCCATCGTTCTTTTTTCCATTGATTTAGCTGTTAGTACATATTGTAGTTGTAAAAAGCAAAAATAAATCCTGACCTGAAGACTATACCCTAAATAACTTCTAGCTTTCAAAATGGCAGAAAAACAGATACCCTGATCCTGAGCTTTAAAACGAAATTACATAAAGGAGATTAACTGTTTATAACAGAAGAATTTTGGTGCAAGCAGCAATGAGGCTGTGACTCATGTTTTGCTATTTAATATGGACCTCCTCCTCCTCAAAAAGCTCAGTTACAATTTCAGCAGTGAAAATGG
Source organism: Rhinoptilus africanus (assembly GCA_013400135.1). Taxonomy (NCBI): domain Eukaryota; kingdom Metazoa; phylum Chordata; class Aves; order Charadriiformes; family Glareolidae; genus Rhinoptilus; species Rhinoptilus africanus. The sequence goes on from VXBO01001098.1 coordinate 447,975, forward strand.
CATCTTTTCTGTTTCTCTCTTTAAAGCCAGCATTTTTATCTCCAGGCCTGCACAACAAGTAATATTACCATGTAAATATGTATATTAAAGCAGATGCCCTTCACATTTCTTTTTTACATACGTTTATTCTGTCACAGAAAATACAATCAATTCATACTTACAACAAAAACATAGTTAGCATTTTTAAAGCATTTCCTTACTGTCCCTAGTCTAGCCTTCTCAATACACTCTTGGTAACAGAGTTTACCAACCAATTTCACTGGGGGGGGGAAGGAGGAGGGGGTAAATAAATAGAGTATACACTACTTTGGAAAGCCAGACCACAAACTGGTGACCTGCACTTCTCATGCAGTATCGGCAAAGAGTAAATCATCCCATTTTGCAGACATAACCCCTTGCAAACAAAATGTATTGGTATTACTGAGCGAACCAGCACCTCTCCTACTGTGCAGCTCTGTTTGTATCAATTGAGTTATCAATGCTTCAACTCAGCTTGAATCCAGCTTTCCTGCTCTTCTCCAGCTGGTAAAGAGAAATGTGTTGGAGTTATACAGGCAGCTCTGAACAACTATTCAATCTTAGCACAAGCTGATGGCTCCAGTGCTTAATGTTGTTGTTTGTTGTTCAACAATAGTCATCGGGGAGGGAAACTAATTGATACCTACCCAAATTAATTCACTGTTTTTACTTCAAGAAATGTGTGCTCAACGCTTTTTACTAGGGGCATAATTGACAATTTGTGTACAAATCTATACTCATATACAAAAAAAACAGGGACATAATTGACAAATTGTACATAAAGCTATTCTCATAAGTTAAAAAACAAGGGCTCCAAGACATTCTGCTGATGCCTTTCCTCATGCTCCTGGACTGCCACAGAAAACCCTGACAGCTGCTGCAATTTTATTCAAAGCTACAGCGAACTGCCATTTAAAAAAACTAAAACCAAATTATATCATTCCGATTTAAGATACACTGGGGAAGGAAAAAAAAAAAAATCCTTTTTTT
>VXBO01001098.1:456853-467365 GCA_013400135.1 Rhinoptilus africanus
AGGGGGAGAGTCAACTGTGAGGTAAAAACCAAAATTGATATGCATCCTTTGCAATGATATGCACCACATGCAAACCGTTTCCTCTGAAATTTCCCTAGAGTCAACAGACTGCTTTGATTACAGCAACTATTAGCAAAGCAAGTTTTAGAATCCACTATTTAATAAAGTTCAGCATTAAAAAAAAAATAAAAATCAAAAGTCACTATCAAAAGTAGCATCATGGACAACAACGTTTACCTAAAAATAATGCCACACACCCCAAAAAAAGAGAAAATTAAGGGACTGAGAATACATACTATAAACATTGAGGACAGGCATAGACTAGAAGAGCACTTAAAATAGCAGAATAAGCAAACTGAGAGGGAGCTGCAGCTGGTTCTCCAATTACTAGGCATTGTTTAAAAATGCATATTCAAATCAAAATCCCTCAGAACATTTGTACTCTCAAAGACGACTTATGCAGTAGTTGANATCATTCCGATTTAAGATACACTGGGGAAAGAAAAAAAAAAAATCCTTTTTTTTTTTTTTTCACTATCAAGTGGAAGACTTAACTTTAAAAACCCCATGAGGAAAATGCCTTAGGAAAAAAATGTCTGTATTGACTTATTTGCAAAGCCAGAAAAATTCTCTTAAACTGAATAATTATTGAAATTGGAAAGGACAAGAAGAAAGGGTAAATGACTTCCCCCCCCATTAGAAAGAATGTAAGACTACGCTCTTTGAGGCTTCTGTCTTTCTTCATCGTTATACATTATTTTGACTTTGTGATGCTGGTCACCTTTATTTATATAGTCTTACAGAAAATGTAAGTTTTAAAAAAATAATGTCTGAAGACCTACAAATACCTTCCTGGCTACTCTAGGTAGGTAAAGTCAATAAAACAAGACCCCTAGTTACTAGACTCAGCTTGGATTCATACACAATGCAGTTCCATTCATGTCAGTTCATCTAGCCCTGCTTACACACAGCCTGACTTTCTTATGTTATAGTAAAGAACGTTGGAAGAGTAAGAAAGTAGGAATTACAGAGAAACACTGGGACTAAAAATCACACTGTAGTGTGTTTCTGTAAATAAAGAGTGTCTAATTTTGGCATTGTACAATGACTAAGAAGTACCGTCTATACGCAGGGTCTGCTAGGAAAGGGGTAGGTATCTAAAAATCCATCAGTATGCAAGGGGTAGATGGGCAAGATGTTAGCTATTGTTGGAAACAAGCTGAAGAAAGCATAACAATTCCCCTCGGTCCTGCTGTGAATTGATAGGACTGACAAGGAATGACTCAGCTAATCTGCACACGAGAGTTGTACACATTCTCAGAACCCACAGCCACGCAACAGCGTGGAATTAAAGAAAACTGCTCCCGAAACAACCGCTACCAAGATACGGAGGAATATATCTAGAGCTTGATATTTTTATTCTCTAACATTAACCCCTTGTAGGATAATGCTTTGCAAAAGAAACACGCAGAAACATTTATTTGAATGCAAAAGAAGCTAAAAGGTAGACTTTAAATAAGAATATCTGCATCATCAAGAGTCCATTCAAATAATAACATGGATATAAAATATCTGGCATATTTTCCTTCTTGCATAAAAGTAGCAGCCAGCAACAATAAAGCATGCCTCAGACAGATGTATCTAAGAGTTTTAGCAGAAGTTTCCAAGTGGTTCTTTGTCTCTTTTCTCATTTTGTTTTATTATGACTCATAAAGCAGAAAGACATTTTTCTCCCGTAGATAGGAGTGTTCATCTGATAGGGAATTAACATTCAATGGGAAAGACTCCATCTTGTCAACAAGTGTCTGCATGAGACCAGGAAGGTCATCCATGGAGAGAGGTGTGACTTCAAGAACTGCAGCGAATGTGACAGCCATGAAAAACTAGTTTTAACAGGCTGAGGAATGAGAGTTTGAGAACCCTTATTTGCAAAGCCTGCTAAGGATACTGTATCGCTCAGACTGGAAAGACCCCCACACAACCTGATCTAGGCAAGGTGGGAATCAAGATGTAAGAATGCCAGTGACATGCTCATTCTTGAAGTGTGAGCTTCAAGAACAAATCAGTTATGTAGCATTCCCATCACTATCATGTTCAAGTGAAAGATTCTTGTTACTTTTGCATCACTAGTCTATCTTTAAAAGTCTTTCCCTGAGGACTTAACTCTGTCTTTGGCTACAAATGCCACTTGAGGCATCAGTTTTGTAATCTGAAGTGACCTTCATTTTCAGGCACAGAGTCCTATAATTGCGTATAATTTATGTGGCTGGTTCTTCAGCCATAATATGGCCTTTTTTAGGCTATGTCAAATCCTCACTATAGAAATCACATGCAATTTCCCTTTCAGTTTGTCTTCAAGACCTGAAACAAACTTTTCTTATACAAAAAGCTGCCCCTTAAAGATTAAATAAGATAGCCCTACCAAAGCAGTAGAACTTCTCAATGAATAATGGAGATCTCCTCGAATTGCTTAGTCTCAAGAACTGCCTACATTCCCATCCTGTTTCCACAGCATAAAAATTTCTGTTTAAGAGATGAAATAACCCTGGTTTCCTTTCTGTGACATAAAGCTTTGGTCTCTGAGGCTTGACCAAGATCCAGTGTAATGTTACCACAAGGTTCGCATTTGGACTAACAACTGGTGGCACAAAGACCAAAACATTAACATTATGAAAGTTAACTCTAAAAATAGCTAAATAAAACAGGTCTACAAGTATACCCCAGAGAACAGGATTAATTTTAAATCTCAACGAAGCTATTTCTTGTCTCATTCCAAAGTATTCAGCACATCAGCTAAGGCAGAGACGCAGGCACACGTCTACAGTCCTAGTTCCTGAAGTCCTTAAATTATAATCAGAATTTCACCTCAGTAAAACAACTTCCCTTCACATAAAGTTTACAAAATGCAGCAACGGGAACCAACACATAATGGAGTGTTACCTGCCATGCTTTGTGGAGATTCAGAGGAGTATCTAAAAGAGCTCTGAATGTAAAAATATGTGGTGTATCAGCACTAAAATCATTATTCTGAAGAGTCTCAAAGTACTCAGATTTTTGGGGGGCAAGCTACACTCACCAAACTGAAATGTCTACTACTGGTTTTAGGGGAAGAGAGCTGGACCCCTACTAACTGCTGCTTCTCCCTGTCAGCAACAAATGAAGTAGAGTCAGAGTGCAGGGCCATGGAACCATCACACCATGGCATGTGAAGGGCTCCCTTTGCCTACAACAAAGCAGTCCTTAAAACACCAGGAGTTTGCAAGACAATCTGCAAGATACTTGTTTCACTCACTAAAATAGGCCAGTCACACAGGCACCATGGTGGGAAAGCGTTCTCAGACTTGGGTCAGAATGTATCGCAGATACAAACTCCTGACACAAAACATTACATTTTCCCCTCTACATCCTGATGCAGTTTCCACTGGATGCATCTCCAGGTCCTGACATAAACTAGTGCTATACTATTATCTCTTGCCAAATCAGGCAAAGCATACAAACACAATTCAGTAATATTGAGCAAGCATGAGGATAAAAGCTCCTTGCAAGTACAAAATGTTGTTATAAACCCTTGGAGCTTTCTCAGGAAGGTGATATAAAGGAGAATTACTATACTCACACATTAATTATGTGCCATCTCAAAATGAACTGTGCAGCTGTTAAAAGTTATTCATTAAATGCCACTGATCAGCTAAACAAAAACAAAGCAGACTTGATCTCCTGCTGGGCAACATGCTATTCCTGTATGGGATTTGTCATGTAGAAAGAAAGAAACACTGTAAATATTTAGCTGCATATTCCTATGCAGATCTTTTCTAGGAGAGCATGATAAGGTTTTCCCAGGGCGACAGAACAATTTTTAGAAGTTAAGAAAACCCACAGTTGTTTCAATTGTGCTTACTATTAAAAAAAGGCATCCACTCAGCTACCTAGTTTTGCCTTATTATGGCATGCACAAAGATGCTCTGAGACATAAATACAATTGACATCTCCAGAGGAGAAACTGACAATGTGTAAGGAAGACCTACCACCAATCTCACACTTCGGAGTTCTCATGTAGACTTCCAGAAGTCCATTTAATGTCAAAGGTTTCAATAAATACACTACAGCTGATACTCTATACTCTCTGATCATTTCAACCAGTACTTGACTTCAGAGACTCAAGATACAGATTCAAGTTTTGAGTAACCCAAACTAAATCTCTTCTGCTATTGATGGGAGAGCGAAATACCAGCTGTGACTTCTTCTCTGCCCGTGCTCCCCCTCACAGTAGCGCCAGCAGTCATGCACCTGCACATTTTGTTGGAAGCAAGTATCTGAAAAACATGTTAGAATTAGTATCAGTTCCCTAAACCGACTGAGGCTGCATGGCTGCAATAGCATGAGCGCTGGCACAAAAAATTTATCAGTAACACACAGTCACGTAAGGAAAGGAGGAAGAGCTACTCTTTTTGATACAGGAAGAGCTTCACTCAGCTTAACTTCACTGTGAAACTACAGACCAGGAAACCACAGCTTTATGGAAACCATAAGCCAGCCCAACGTGGTGCTGAGTCTCAAAGCCATTTCACCAGTTCTGGAGCACTGCTCTCACACTGCTACCCAGTTCCTTTGTGCCAGCACAGGTCTTTTACAAGGTGCACTAAGCCCCAGATTACACAGATGATGCTTTGAAATTAATCATTATTTTCATAGTTTGGCTCAGATAAATTCCCCAGCGTACTGTGCAGGCACAAGGGCAAATGTAGCACTAACGGTAGAAGGGGAAGAGGACCAGCATTGGCATCCTCCTGCACTGACCATGGCCCAAGAAAGGAAACGGAAATGAAGATTTTTCCCTCTCCTCTTCTTTAGGTTTCTCAAAGCACTGTGCTCTGTATATTTACAGCTGTTTCCTCAGCTGTAGTTTCAACTCAGCAAATACGATCAATAGAAGTATTTGCACAAATCCAAATTTAATAAAAGAAGGCGACTTAGCATCATTTCAGAAAACTACAGGTACACCTTTGACTTCAGAGTGAAAGAATCGATTTCATATACATTAATTTATTTGTATAACAGAGTCAAGGTCAAGCAACTAATTTATCTGCCCAACTAAGTGAATCAGGAACTAAACTTTTATAAAATTTAAGTTGTAATTTACAAAATAAAAGGGGAGGAAGGGACGACTGAATAAATACTTTTTATGTTAGTATTTACAGCTTGCCAGTATCGTTGGAAGAATTATTTTCCCAATGCACTTAGCATGACAGCTGGAGCTTTCAGAATACTAGGTATGCATCAGGACCATAAATTCAGAAGCTGTATAATCAGAACAGAGCAGCCAGTTTTCGTGATTATGTAACATAAAAGAAAATGACACATTTACATTGGAAAATCAGCTCCTAAAGTTACATTTAAATGAAAGTTTTTATTTAAATTCAAAAGGTGAGCTGCCTGCACCTACAGAGAAAAGAAAATCTGCAAAACGAACATGACGAAGACTAGAAACTAGATGGAAAATTAAAGAAGTCTTTTACGTAGCAGTGGTTTTGACACTCATAATTGACAACATGTACTGTGTAAAAAGATGTTTAGAATTTGAGACTACTCTAGCTAATCAAAGATGGTTACAATAAAGTACAACTTGTTTTGATTTTTTTTTTAAGACATGCTAAGTTTATAGGCATTGAATTCTTTACAATCTAGATAAAGTACCTAGTGTGTCTTCAGAAACTCTGCTAAGTGTTTTGGAGGGGGACCGAGTTGTTTTCTAAACTGAGAAATAGGATCACTCCAAAACCAAAGTACCGTATGTTCCCACAGGGGTGAATAATTCAATCTTCCACCTTGATAACTCATTATTACCCTGTTATTTTGAGTATAGCAGAAGTGTCAGGACCTGGAAGCTTTAACACTAAGCAGGCACAAATAAACAAAAAGTAGCTGGATACAAAATAATACAGTATACACAACAATGTAAAACCCCTAGGGAAACCTATCAGAAAAGTCCTCAGAAAACAAATCACTCTACAGTGTGCATGCCAGTAAGCATCCTTGTATCCAAACCAGTTGCACATCAGGCAAAGAATACGCATTTTGTTATTGACTGTATGCCCTAAAAGGGTGAGCTACAGTTTAGACAAATAAAAATCAGTAATAATATCAATTAAACATCAGCAAACAGGAAAACTTAAGACTACAGGCAAAAGTTCATAGCAGGAATAAAAACTACTGTCCCTGAGCTGCTTATTGCACTGTCCTGGTAGAGGTCATGATGCCCTGAGGTGGAATGCAGACTGTTCAGTTGATTCAGCGCAAAGTCTGGCAGCTTGTCTTAATCTGCTGATGGGTTTATGATAAGCCATCAATCTTGACACTGCCACGGTTGAGATGCACCTAGCCGTTTTGCTCTCCTTGTTCTTCTGTCAGGCCAGCAACATGCAAATCAAAGTCAGAATACAACTCTTCAGTGATTCAAAGCTAGACCCTCCAGAAACCCCGCAGAAACACGCAGGCTGCAGCTCTAAATCACAGATCCCAGGCACTCAGGAGCCCCTCCCTTTTTAGGTACCTAAACCCATTTGATTTCCATAGCAAGCTCATAAATACCCCTGACAACCTGGTCCAAGGAAGCCCAGTTCCTCAACCAGAATCAAGGTTAACTGACAGTACAACAAATGACAGCCTAATTTGCTACCGCATTCTTACTAAATTAGAACTTGCTTGGTCTAATTGCAGAATGTTACCTAATTAAAACTGAGTACTCTGTGCAACAATGATCTAAAACTGAAGTTCACCCATGCTTGTGTCATATTAAAGTGATTCTGGCCACCAGCAGAGCAACTGAGTCCTTTCCTTTTGCTTGCACAACTGTTTCTATATCCACATGATGAGCCAAACCAAGGAGTTGATTGAGCTGAAAACTAATCTGACCAAAAATTATCAGCTTTAGCTAGATCATCTTTTCAATCTACCTCATTACATAATTATCTAGAGAACAGGACTGGAATAAAAGGGGAGACAAAGCAAAGCAATCCTCTAAAAATAATAATTAAAAACACATATATAGAGAGAAACTTGTTAGGATTATCAAAATTACAATTAGCACTTTAGAATGTGAGACTGAAGTATGGTAAGTAACAATAGAAAAACAATTCAAACGGATCCATATCCCTATGAAACTGAGGTCTCAAACAGGATTAATGTGTCAATGTACTTACCACCTGCTAAGAACATTTGTAGACATATATTTATGTCATAGGTAAGAAAGTGAACAGAAATTTACAAGATCTATGACAATACATCACGACCAGATATAGACAGACAAGACATTGTAGAAATACAAAATCATTAGACAGTTATGAATACATACTAGATAAGTAAAACAAGTAACTTCATAATAAAAGAGCATGCCAGAAACTCTGTAGTGTTACTGGCAAATGGTAAGTAATACAAGAGGTGAAAAAATGAGAACAAACTGATGAAATTGATGAGAGTTGGGAAATTAACACCTCCTCATACACACAGCATAGTAAGAATCAGTCATGGGAAAAAAACAATAACAAAGGGAACAAAAACCCCAACAAAACTAAATAAAAGCACTATTCAAGCACCAAAAACCCAGACAGAAAAACGCCATACTATTATCTCCAACTAGAATGTCAATATACTTGTTTTCAGGCTACAACAGTAAAAGACTTCAGAAGCAGAAATCTAGAAAAAGCGGGTATCTACTAAGCATACAAGAACTCTGCATATAAGCAGACCAGAGTATCCAAGTACAAGAGTGGGGTGGAGAAATTAGGGGCAGGTTTTGGAGGGAAAAGAGGATGCGAAAAGAGAAGAAAGTGGTTGGGCTTTTTCGTTCACAATGAAAACCATTAAAACGTGAGGACTCTTTTTGGACTATCACAGAAAATAATTACTAAACATTAGCTTTGCTGTATCGTATAGAGGTTTCACTCAGTATTAGTCAGCTCCATTGTAATGTACAAGCAACACTAAAAATATCCTCCTCAGTAAATTAAAAATCCCCAACTTGCAGATTAGGGTTACATAAATAAATGATAATTTAAAAGATAATGTGACAGAACATTAAGTATTTTGATACTATTTGTAGATATTTAAGGTAAGAGATTTGCTCTCTATCATTGTTCTTGCATATTTTTTAAATGTATATGGAGATAGCATCATCCTTTTCAAAGGGAGCACAGCACAGACATCATTAACAATTCATCTCAATCTCATCAAAGCGATTTTTATAGTGAGATTTTCAGAAAAGGATAACATCAAGGAGAGTCCCACATAAGGGACAACCTTAAGGGACAACCTGAAGGACAGCAAATAATGCACCTGTGTGAGAAAATGAGGCATGAAAAGACACGATTGACATTATTGTCAAATAGGAACAGGCAGGGATATTGTATTATAATAGTTTAAAAAAAAAAACCAGGCAAGCCAAAAATACACACCTTTGTACATTATATAAAAGATACTACTTGTGTTAAAGGCAGCTTTTCAACTCCATTTGCTTATACTCCACTCTGTACAGGGAAGGCAATATACTATTTAATAGCAAAAGCTTCCACTGGATTATTGTATTAACATACCCGGACAATCACAGCAAGTGATTGCCTTACAAAAAGCTTATCAAGCAGAGATGAAGCTACTTCTCAGCAACGAGGACAATGCAGAGGCAAAAATGAAAACTTCAGCACAACGAAAAGAATATTATGCCCCTAGAACAGCTGCTGAAGTAGAGAGAAAGCAGATGAAGATGCCAGGAGAAGTTCAAGGCCAGGTTGAAAAGCAATTAGTAAGATGAAAGATACAAAGTGGAACCTTTTAACCTTTAACAAAGCAATGATCCAGTAAACACATAATGCTGGAAACATGATCTTTAATTGGGAAAAGAGCAAAGAAATTTGCTGCNCACTATCAAAAGTAGCATCATGGACAACAACGTTTACCTAAAAATAATGCCACACACCCCAAAAAAAGAGAAAATTAAGGGACTGAGAATACATACTATAAACATTGAGGACAGGCATAGACTAGAAGAGCACTTAAAATAGCAGAATAAGCAAACTGAGAGGGAGCTGCAGCTGGTTCTCCAATTACTAGGCATTGTTTAAAAATGCATATTCAAATCAAAATCCCTCAGAACATTTGTACTCTCAAAGACGACTTATGCAGTAGTTGAAAAATCTGTATTTTAAACTATCAAAATGTAAGTTATTCAAGTAGCTGCAAATACTTCAAAGAACAAGGACAGAAAATGAAAAAACAGAGCCCAGGGAAGTATTAATATAGCATCTTCTACAGTATTTCGCAAGGACTATAAAACTAATTTCTCAAGTTTTCCGTTCTGAAAGCCCAGGCATATACAGTATGCTCAAGCAGCTCTGTTATCAGCCTGTGGTAACTGCTCATGCCCGAGAGTGAATACAAAGTCACTGAATGATTGGTGTTATTAAGGTTAACACCCGGGGAATCTTGAAAAATCAACTGCAGGGGAAAGGAAGATGAAGCACAACTCAGTGTTGGTGAAGGCCATATTAGAAACTCAGAAAATAAATGTTTATACATGTACACAGGCATCCTATTCCATGCATTAAAAAAAAACAAAAACAAAACAGTACCTATTTTTATCTTGTCTATACATTTAACATAGCAGAAAGTAAACAACTACTACTGAAAGACAGAAAATGAGTGAAGAGCAAAACACTAAAAAAAGCTGTATGTAAGCATGATGGTCAGCAGCATTTCACAGTAATGTTTTAGGAAATACCTGAGTAGATAAACAGCTCTTTCAATATCACTGAGTTCTTCATCAACTGTCAATCTTTCTATTTCTTCTGGTGTCTGTCAAGCGTGAAATAGAGATTACGAGTTTACAGTGCCTTACTATTTCATCACTTTAATCTTCTTAAAACAACCCCTTCCTCCCCACATACCCAGGGATAGTTCCATGAGTAATTTCAATTTAATCCTCGAAATCTCTAGCCAACATTTCAAATTCAATCACATAAATCTTTCACCAGGAAAGGATGGAATGTAATAGAAGTGCAGCTCCATGTCAGATACCATCGCTATTAATCATTTAAAGTATAAACAAGTCACATATAAATTAATGTAAAGACCTGAGTTCCTCTATTTTTTCCCAGCTTCATATTCTTGCGTTGAAAAATATTAAGCCCTTGCTATACAGACTTCGAGACTTTATTGCAGACTGACTGGAAACAATTTTTAGTATCCCAGTGCTGTAAAAACAAAAATAAAAATAAAAAACGTTGTGTTTTGAGGTATATACCTTCAGGCTCCGGCGGACTGGCCTCTCTATAATAGTTAGTTCCTGCAGGTCTTCTATGTATCCAAACAAATTGCTCTGACTAAAATCCATTTTGGAGAAGAAGATTATCGGATGCATGTAACAACTAACGCCTTTGGCCACCGGTGCTCGCTCCTTCCTCTCTCTCTCTCCCCCCCCGAGTCTCTCGCACCGAGGGAGGCGGGAACCCCCCCGCCCGCCTC
>VXBO01001098.1:467383-537495 GCA_013400135.1 Rhinoptilus africanus
CCAGCGCGCCCACGGCGCCAGCGCCCGCCCGCCGCCGCCGCTCGCCCGCACCGACAAACTTTCTCCGCTTGCCCCAGGCGAGCAAGGCAGGGAGCGAGGCCACCGCCTGCGGCCCCCCCGGCACCCCAGCGGCGGGGATGGGGTAGGTTTCGAGCCAAGTTTCCCCCCGCCCCCGGGAGAAGGGAGGGTGGCCGCGGTGCAGTGCCGCTGCCGCCTCCGCCCCGCAGCCCCCTCAGCCGCCCACCGCGGCAGCCGGGCCGGGCCCGGGGGAAAACCCGCGGCCCTCAAGGCGCCGGGCCCCCGCGGTGGGGCCGCCCCAGCACCGCCCAGCCGGTCGCCGTGGGCAACGCGGCGCTACAGCGGCCTCCGCGGGGCGAAACAGCTCCCCATCGGGCGCCACCGCCCCCCTCAGCCGCCGTCACCCCACCCCGCCGCCATAGGTAGCCCAGCTTGCCCCGCCGGGCTACCCCCCCGCGGCGTGATGTGGGCGGCTGTGGGGGCTCGTCTTCCACAGCTGCGGCCGCCGTCGGCTCCCCCCCCTCCCGCAGCTCCGGGTTCCCCTGAAGCGCCGGGGCTCCGCGGGGCCCGCGGCCGCCCCCGCCTCAGCCCGCGCCGCGGCCCCTTCCCGCTGCGCTGGGACACCGCCAGCGCGCCCTGCCACTGACCGCACTGAAGAAACCTATAAACGTGCCGATTTAAATGAAAAGTCCACAGCGGGTTCCTCCCCCAGTGAATATATTAATACTTAAACCAAAAAAAAAAACCCCAAAACCACCAAGGAAAAACCTTTGACATCCTTGGCAGGGGATTGGGAATCTACAACAGACATCACTTCTGCTTTTCCTAACTTCTTATTCTTCACCTCCACAGCCCTGTCCCTCACAGAGGTTATGTATCGCCCGTATTTACAGCAGGGATATGGATATTCGTCCTGATACCCACAGTTGGGCCTTGGATGCTGCAGGATTTATCATTCTGGCTCACAAATACGGAGTACATTGCGGGTACAATGAAGAGTATTTATTTCAAAATTAAGGTATGCCATTTTTACCCCAACTGGTAGACAAATAAGCATGGAACACACTGTGTTTTTTTTTGTTTTTTTTTTTTAATTTAGCAAGACAGCTTTGTTTGGGGTGGGTCGGTGATGCAAAACACATGCCGGACAAGAATTGACACACACACACAGAGTTGTGCTGAATGAAATTACTGAGCGAAATGATTCTCCAGACCTCAAGATGGTGCCCTTTGCAATGATTATATGGAACACAACTAAACAATCACACACCAGGAGTTAAAAAAATAACAACCTGTAAATATTGTGCAAGGGTTTACTTGAGTGGATGCAATGTTTTGCAATTAGTGTGAAATGCCCTCATGACCCAGTAAGTTTTGTTGACAAAATATAAAAGTCATTCCAGAAATGGTAAGGATTAGATAACACTACGTAGTATATTGCCCACAATTTGAATTACTTTGATTTTATGATTGGCAAGTACCTCAGCTTTTATTTAGCAAAAAATAAACATGGTCCTTTCAGTGTTACTTCTCTACCAATTAGACCAAATCCCGTGCACAGTTAAACCAGTAGAACAGTAAAAAGGCATCTCCATCAATTTCAAATGTACGACAGAATTACTAGCAGAAAAATCTAATCCAAAGTACATGTAAATACTTAAAGTGTTATGTAAGAGAAAACCAATACCATTCAGAGTTTCAAGGCACGATGACAAATTAAGATGAGAAACACTATTTTGAACATCTCCTTTGCATTATCCTTTTAACCAGGGAACATCATCAGACAGCAAATATCATAGTTATAACTGAACCTAAGTTTTCTCAGAGTAGTTCACCAGCTAGCTCCACAAGGAAAAAGAAGAAAGTTTTATTAAATGTTCTCAAATTCAGAATCTGACATCCAGGCTTCTGCCAGTGATACGTATGAGGAAAACATACTGCAATCCCAATCTCAATTAGTTAGGAAAATCCTTTTGCAACTTCTTTCACATCCAATTTGTGGTTATTTCACTTTGCAAATAGTTCTCATGAATCTTAAAGACCTTAGGAGACCAAAGACATTTTATTTTGCGTGCCTTGAATTAGGAACTCACTGCAGTTTTCAAATCAGGTATTTCATAACTCAGTTTTAAAGACTGAAGAATATGGAGTTTAGATATACAATTAGGCTGATTATGTTTTACATAAATTTTGTAAGCCACTAAAGAAGAGGGGGTTTTATAAACATGTAACAGCTCTCTTAATACCTTTAAAAATCTATTCTTGTAACTCAGTCCAGGAAACACTGTGCAGGCATGACTCCCATTAATTTTAAAATCAGTAGATATGTCATAGAGACCTGGAAATGTGAAAAGCAGAATAAAAATAACATTTTTTTTTTCTGTAAATTGAATACTGTAGCAGAATAAAGATCACAGAAGGAATTAGCTTGCCCAGATCCAACATAAACGTATCACCTTTTGACCCACGCATTTGCCAGATAGGAAAAAAAAAATAATAACCACAAACAAAAACTTGCATATTTTCTTCCAAAACCATACATAGAGAAATTAATCCTCTCTGATAGTAAATCTGCAGGCATATTCGCCCCAAAGTGGTTTGTCATTCTCATCTGTGATGAAAGTCACGCATGACTTCCCTTCCACTGCTGCTGCTTTCAGCTCCTCCCTTTTCCACTACTCTCTTCTCCCAAATAAAGCTCTACTTTCAGCTGCATTCTAACCTTGTCATAGCTATTGTAGTAGAATGAAGAGCTATTTCATACTGCTTTTGCGAAATCCAGAGTGAATGAGAACCTCCATTTTTAACACCGGAGCCTTGTAAGTTTACAACACCAAAACAGGGCTGATTTTAAATAATCCTTCATTGATGGAGACAACTCCAGAGCACCTGGGAAAATGGCACTCATACCTAGCGGAAGATGAGAAATGGTGTTATTCATGCCTTCTAAAGCAATAAACTCTAAATACAATACAAAGATTAAAAAAAAAAAAGATAAAATAGATGTGAGGACTTTGTACATGAAGGATTCTTCAGGTACAGTGACTCGACCTAAGGACTCTTGGGTGAAGGGATTTGTCATGTTGCACAGAGGCACGGTTCACCTTTCCTACACAGCATTTAGGTGTCTGCCTTTGGGAAATTGCTCTGAAAAGGCTGCGATTCTTACTTTACCTTTTACACATTCCCAAAGATTTAACCTGTAAATCAGATTATTCACAGAGAAGTTGAAATTGTAGGAAGTCTCAGCATGTAGTGCAACACCTGAATCAGCTGCAATATGAAGGAACTGGATATAGAAGGACATGCCAAGAAATGCTTTCAGGCAAAATTTGTGCACTACAGATTAAAAGCCAGAATTTCTTATGCAATGCTGTCTTGGTTTGAGCGACACAGGATTAATTTCTCTTTCAGTAATTCTACTTTGCAGTAAGGTCTCTTCCAATGCTAGGGAAAGCAGCATTTTTAGAAGACTCTAGTGGCTGAATCTGTGAAAATATTTACTTTATAGCCAGCTGTTTTATGTGGGTTTCCAGGTCTCACTGTTTTCAAGCCTTGCCAGGTGCAGGGATGAGGAGGAGTGAGACCTGGGCACTTGGCCCAAGCTGCCAAGAGGATAATTTCATACCATGAATGTCACATTAGAAAGTTTGCTGACTAGTTGTGTCTCTTCCATGATGTCTGCCATCCTGAGAACTCCTTATCCCAGTGCTGGACCCCTGAACCCTTCCCTCCCTCCCGAAGCCGCAGCACTCGCAGTGTCCCACACTTGCTGTTCCCTGCTGGGAGCGCACAGCTTCTGCTGAGGGAATGGGCTGAGTATAATCCTTGTATATTTTATGTTGGTATCGGGATCAATATTGGTTCTCTAATATTGTTAATCATTTAGTCATATTCTATTGAATCTGTTTATATTTCAACCCTCATGTTTCCTTGTTTTTTCACAATTCGCCTTCCTGGGTGGGGAGAGGCCATTGGGTGACAGAATAATTGTCTAAATGACAATAAATTGTTGTGGGTTCTTCAAAGCATGACAAATGGCCAAACCAAAGAAAGCAGGAAAAATTCAGCAGAATATTTTTGGATTATGTTGCAAAAAAAAAAAAAAAAGCCCAATCCATTTTGAGTCAACTTGAAAGTAATGCTTTCTTCCCAGGGTGTTTTTTATGGCTTTTTTTTTTTTTTCAATTTAGGCCACTGAAGAGTCTTTGTAAAGGTCAAAATTAAATTAAATTTCATTTTTAATTTCCCCTTTGTTAATTTAAAAAATAAATACCCTTTCATAACATACACCATGTAGATTGTGCACTGTGTAATCACATTTCTGCTCAGGACTCAGCACCTAAACTGTGCAGAAGCTCCATTCAATCTGTTGACCACCACCAAGAGACAGCCAGAGCTGGATCAGCTCTCACTCACCATTTCCAAACAAGCAAACTTTTTTTTTCTTTTACAGTTCAACAAACCCTTAAAAATTGCAGCTTTAATGTTCCATCTAATACCTTAGCCTTAAAAACCAAGATTATTGGTTCCATTTGTACTCCAAATAAGAATGTCTCCACAAACAGTGGTTCTTCAGAACAAGTCTCTGTCGAGGCAAACCTGTAAAAACATTAATCTGAAAGAAACATGCACAAAAATCTGGGTCTACTTCGGAACAATGCTTGGAATGTAGCATACACAAACCTCAGTAGCAAAAAATATTATTTAGCATATTTTCCAGTTTGTTGCTAAGAAACTGTTGCTTCATTTTCCTATTGTCATTTGCACAAAATTTCTGATTGTTCTTTTGCCCCTTTGGTCATCTCATAGTAACAGCTATAAAATTAAAAGGAGTATAAGGGAAGGAATGCTGGAATGTACTCATGCTTTCATCGTCTGCAAACTGGTCTCCCATATCCTCTCCTGTAACTTAGTACCCTCTAATAAGATCTAAAAAATCAGAATGATTATTTTCCAAGAACATAGAAAAGATCCTTAAATTTGTTTTTGGTTTTATGTAATATATAAAATGTGTAAGATTGCAATCACTGCATTCTTCATGTCTTTCTGTAAGAACTAGTAATGTTCTCCTCCTACAGTGCCTAATCTGCTACCCTCTCTCCAAAAGCAGTTAACAGCACATGCACAAAGACACAATAACAACAGAACAAATAGAAAGTGCCATTTTTCCTCATATCTTCCAGCTATTTGTAGGATTTTTGACCTGAGAGTAGGATATAATAGCAAAGTACTTTACCTTTTAAGTTTAAGTGAATTATTTTCTATTGGAAAAAAGAGAACACATCTTTTTTGCCCGGGTTTACTATTTTTTTCAAATATCCGCATAAAGCTGAATTTATTTATGTTTTAGGAATAGGAACAATAATGGCCAAAATGTTGGTGCCATTAGTATTTCAATAGGGAGGTCTATGCCATATTCTACCAGCAATTTTCTCAACCTTTTTTCAACGAGCAGGGAACAGAAAACATCTCTGGAACCAGTACCAGATTACACAGTACCGGGCAGGGTGCAGGGACTGGAGCTCAATCTTTACATAGTGACATTGCCAGCGCAGTCCCCGAGGCCAGCCCACATGCTCCCATGTGGATCCCTGCTTCAGGCCAGGCGTTAGCACCCATTCCCCGTGCGCAGTAAGGGTGCAAGCGCTCTAACTCCATAAATTAAAGAGAATTTACCAGTACGGAGGTGGTCAAGCCACACCAGTCTGCTTTGAAGCCAAAGACGGGCACCGTTATGTTAATCACATAGAGGCAGTCGATGAGTCCAGTTCCTTGCTATGACAACCAGGAACGCTACCTGTCAAACGTGTGTCAAACTTTATATTAAAAACTAACAACTTTTTGCCTTCAAGTATTCTTTACTCATTGGTTGCCATAGAAACTTCAGATTTCCTACCTAAAATTACTGTTGGCCAGTTTACCAAGTTTCTGCTTGTGCCAGTGTTGTCCTGTACTTTATTCTTCCTTTCCTGGTATTTAAAGACCGCAGTCACGTCTGCTCTAATCCTGGGTTAAACAAACTAAGCTCGGCATTTCGTCTTCACTTCTAAAACAGGCTCTTCATTCCCGTGATCACCCTAACAGTCCTTTCGGCACCTGCTGCAGTTTGACGTCACCTCTCTTGAATTAAGGTGACCAGAATAAAAATAAAATAAAAATTTCAGGGAAGTAATGCCTCCTGTGAAGAATGAATGTCTGTACAGGAGTTAGTTTACTAAATAGACTACATTGTCAGCTTACAGTTGCCTTGTGATCAAGTGGTACATGAGGTCACTCTCATCCACAGTGGCCTAAAACTAATTAACTCCCACCTTAATAGTATAAATTCAGTATTCACCTTAGCGGAATGGTGCTGTGCTTTGTGTGAATAAATTCATCCAATTATTCTGGTCCTTGAGGTGCTTTCAATCTGCCCAATATGATAATCTCCCTCTGTATTAACAACCATCAGCAAATTTAATATTTTCTCACAGTTATTAATTAAATTGATTACTCCATAAGGCTTTAAAAAACTCCTTGAGCAAACTTCATACACCTGTGCTCCCCCAAATGAAATATGCATTTCCCTTTCCTCTTTAGCCAGCTCGTTTCACCTCAGAGTTCTTTCCTATCCCTTGTTATTAATCATTTCTCATATATAAGAGGTTTTGAGGATGTCCAGATAGATCAGATGAACTTTATTTTTCTTCCCAGAAAACCATTTACATTATCAAGTGGCATGGCCTGACTTCCCATTTCCCCTTGGTTAACCACTGCAGCCTTTAATTTCATTCCCTGTTAATCTTCATAATTTCCTTTATCGTTCTTCCCTTCAAAATACATTCTGAAGTGCTTATTGCATCTGACTGCATTTGCAACCATTGCAAATGTTACCCTTGTCTTAAATGAAGGTGTCTTTGCTATTCTTCAACCACACAGGGAAAAAAAATCTTCACCTTGATATAGCTGTACTTGAAAAAGTCTTTGCTATTGTAGCTAGAGTTAAATGTGCCAGTACTCTTAAATCTCATGCCTGGAGATTATCTTGTTCTCCTGGCTTTGTGAAAGCATTAGTTGAAGCATCAGCTCTATGTCTTTGAGAAAGCATACTACATACCAAAAATGCTTCACAGAGATAAGTAAACAGCTCATCTGCGAAGTCAGAAGAAAGAACAAAGAGAGAAATTAAAAAAAAAAAGCAGTGCAGGCAAAGGGGTGTATGTTTTCAAATGAGGTTTAGTAATAGAGAACTAATAAATTGGCCAAAAATAGAAGTATTCCCAAATGTTGCAGAAGACAGAAGAATCCAACCTAAAACTCTCTTCCGGTTAACAACCCATCTCCCAGAGTTATTTTTATGGTGCTGTGCCTTATGATCTTGTCAGCCCTAGAACGATATTCCAGGACTTCTGAATATGAGAACAAAGACTTTACCTTCCCACTTTGGGACCAGGATGATGAGCCTCATCTCTCGTGCCAGAAAAGCCAGAAGAGCAAATTCTACTGCCAGCAAAGCACTGGGGGCTTCGAGTACCCCACAGGCCAGCGGCTGCATGTTTTTCATGTGCAAAATGCACCGTAAAATGAGTATCAATATAAATCATGGCACAGTAACGTTCTTTTATTAGCAGTAATGGCTACTAAAATCAGTAGTTAAGCAGATACTGATCTTCCTGCAAGAGACAAAAAGAAAACAAGAGAGAGAAAGCAAAGAAATTGATTACTAATTGAGAGCCTACCTCAGTTGCTCACAGGCAGATTCAGCTTGTTCCTGGCACTGAATTCAGCTACCTGAATCCCCAAATTAAACGTATTGTTCAAAAAGATCTCTGGCTAGACCTACCTTAGGAGAAATCTTTCATATTTGCCAAAACAGAAGAATATTAATTGAAAAAAGATGTAATATCTAGTATCTAATACTGCACAGTAGGGACCAAACCATGACCTCTGGGCTGCTGATCTGCAGGGCCATACGATTACAGCTTGGAAGGACAGAAGGATCTGTTATTAGCTAAAATTCTGTAATGAAGATATCAGACCCCTCAGCCATAGTGGTTTAAATCATTTGGAAATTATTGATAAAATAATTGAGTATGTATGTACTAACATGAGTTATACAATCATACAAATGTCATGACTCATTAACTATTATTAAAACATGTTACTCTCTTCAGTTCACAATTTCCTGCTATTTAAATAACTGTTGACCTACAGAATTCTTGGGGGGTGGGGGGGAGCAGACTTTGTTTAGTTGGTTGTTGACATTTTGTTGACATTTTAACCAAGAGTTCACTTTGCACCGTCAATAACGGAGTTGTACCGACCAAGACTGTAACAGCCACCTCGCTGGTAGGACACAAACGTGCCCTTCTTGAGGACAAAGCCTCGTCACAGCTCACCAAAGCTGCATCACTTTCGGGTTACAAAGGCTCAGGAAGATCAATGTTACTCCAAAACTAAGCAAATGTTTAGTTCCCTTGGTTATCCCTTCTCAAAGCAACTCAGAAAACCAGTGCCTCTTGTATAACCAGTTCACACCACGGCAGTAAGAAGAGTTGCCACCTCTGTGTAGGCAAGACCGTTCTGAACCTTCAGACTCACTACAAGCAGAAATGTGCCTTCTTTCAAATTAAGATTTAGGGACTGTAATTCCGTCCCTTGGCCTATAAATAGCGTACAGAGCTCAATACTGATCTAGAAGAAAAGTCAGCTGCATCCACAAATGGACCCTTGAGGAAAAAAATCAGAATAATCCTATGCTCTGTAAAAATACATCCATAATTACATTAAAAAGCATAATTCAACATAATTTGGCAAGTCATTTCCCTGTTAAATCTTTCTTTCAGGACAGAGCTGCAAACAAACTATGTAAGAACATATTAACAGCCAAGAACTCTCACATCCACTTTTTTTTTTTTTCCACTCTTTATTTGGGATCAGCATTAAGTGAGACACACCATAATTTGAGAGTAATCATTTTCTTTTGCTTCTGCAAATTTGCTTTTGCTAATAAAAAAAAAAGATAAAGTGGAAAAACTGTAAACTAGCAAAACTGTCACTTATACATTTGAATCTACACAACCTGGAAGGAAAGATACTTTTAATAAAGGAATGCATAAAGACTGCCAAGACCCCTCATTAAACTTGGCCGTGAAGATGCAGTCTCAGCTCCAATCAGCGAGCAGCGCTATCAGTCATCACTCTCTCCAGGTCAGCACTACACAAATAAGGTTTGCTGGTTGAAAGCTTTAAAGCTGTTCCATCGAGTCCTGCTCCCTGAACTCACTTTGGGACTCTCCCCGACTTCAACCCCTTTCTTACAGAACACAAGGATAGAGCATCAAACGCTCCTTAGCCTCGCTCACTTGAGGATACGGATTGGAAACAGCTCTTCACGCTGTGCATTGCCAGATCTGTGTTAATGATGATTAACTGGAAGTGAAACCGTCCTCGAAAACATTTAATATGCTTATTTCTGCCCTTGGCCTTAGCACATTACAAAAACAAACAGACCCTAAAGCAACCCTCCATTTTCCTATCTTCTCCCAGAACCAACAAGCAGCTGCAGATACCACAGAGAAGAAAAAATTATTGCTGTAATTGCACCTTAATTTACAGTCCTAGTCCCTATCACCTAGAAACCTGTTTTTTTTCCTCTTTCTCCTATCTCACAAACAAAGCCGTTCAGAGCATCTGCCAATCTTTTAGCAGAAATAAAAATCTTCCATTATCATAGTATATAATTTATAACGTCCTCTTCCTACGCCAAGATCAAGCTGCAAAGAGCACTTGATCACACAGAAGGAAAAAAACTCACGCTGTGACCTCAGTGGTATGCTTGCTTGCTTCTATAGTTATTTGCAACTTTTCCCCAAATCGCATTACTTTACCCACAATACTCTTCTACACAGGGAGTAATAACGAACACATTAACACATAAGCAAGTATGAATAACAGGGGTTTTTTTTATTGAATGAGCAATGCTGATGACATTCAACCTTAGATGCTAATTTCAGAGTTGAAATTTACGAGGTCCTTTACGCATTTCTTGAATGAGATCTATTATGCACACAGTAATACACAGAAGATCTATACAGATGCTGATTATATTTTGAAATAAAGTTTTTGGTTGAAGGAAGGTAAACAAGTTTTCCTATTTCTTCTTTGCCAGGCTGCAGCAGTACGTCTAGTCTACATTATTTAGTATTACTTGTGCAAATAGCACTATAGCTACTAATGCACTTGTGAAAGATAANGAAGCCCTCCCCACAGGGCCGGCGGCGGGGACAGGCGGGGAACGGAACGGAGCAGCCCCTCCGCCGGGCCGGGCCGCCGCCCGCCGCCCGTCTTCATCAGGGCACGCGCCGCAGGGCGCATGCGCGCGCCGTCCCCTCCGCGCTCGCCGGCGCCGCGCAGTGACGTCACGCAGCAATGGCGGCGCCCAGCACACGCGGCGGCCGGCGGGGCTGACGGCGGCCGGGTGGGCCGGAGCTTCCCCGTCTTTCTGTCCCGGGGCTGCGGAGCGCGGTAAGCGCTGGGCGGGGCGAGATCCCTCGCCCTGGGGGCTGCAGGCCGGTGGGGGCCCCTCGGGCCTCCCGCGCGTCCCGTGTGTGGCGGCCGGGCCGGGCCGGGCCGGGCCTTTGGCGGGTGGTTCCCGGGGTATGCAGGGGCGGGAGCGCTTCGCGGCCTGCCGGAGTTTATTCCGGAGGTTTTAATTTTATCCCAGGAGCTAGGCTGTAGTCATAATTTTTCTCAAAGGAAAAGAACTATTTTTTTCACCGAAAGGGTTATTAAACTTTGGAACAGGCTGCCCAGGGAGGTGGTGGATTCCCCATCCCTGAAGGTGTTTAAGAAAAGTGTAGATGAGGTGCTTAGGGACATGGTTTAGAAGGGGTTTTTGTCAGGGTGGGTTAATNGCCGTTCAGAGCATCTGCCAATCTTTTAGCAGAAATAAAAATCTTCCATTATCATAGTATATAATTTATAACGTCCTCTTCCTACGCCAAGATCAAGCTGCAAAGAGCACTTGATCACACAGAAGGAAAAAAACTCACGCTGTGACCTCAGTGGTATGCTTGCTTGCTTCTATAGTTATTTGCAACTTTTCCCCAAATCGCATTACTTTACCCACAATACTCTTCTACACAGGGAGTAATAACGAACACATTAACACATAAGCAAGTATGAATAACAGGGTTTTTTTTTATTGAATGAGCAATGCTGATGACATTCAACCTTAGATGCTAATTTCAGAGTTGAAATTTACGAGGTCCTTTACGCATTTCTTGAATGAGATCTATTATGCACACAGTAATACACAGAAGATCTATACAGATGCTGATTATATTTTGAAATAAAGTTTTTGGTTGAAGGAAGGTAAACAAGTTTTCCTATTTCTTCTTTGCCAGGCTGCAGCAGTACGTCTAGTCTACATTATTTAGTATTACTTGTGCAAATAGCACTATAGCTACTAATGCACTTGTGAAAGATAAAGGCGGGGCTCTTCCACCCTGGGGCAGTACCTGTCACCATTGTCACAGTCCACAAGCCACAGCCAGCCTGCTGTTTGCTTTGCCTAACAATTGCACTAATAATTTATGTTAATAGCAACGCTAGCATGCGGATATTAACTCTCTAGTAACCCAGAAATTGGAAAGAAGAGGGAGGGTCCTCATTCCTCCAGGTCAGGCGGTGACACATCAGAAAGCTTGTCTCCCCGAGGCCACCGCACTGCCGAGGGAGCCCACAGCGCGCTCAGGGGCCACGTCAGAGCGCCCCAGCGCAGGCCTTGCCGAGAGCAGCCCTCACCCCCGACCCCACGCTTTACCTCTGGGGGACACCGGCGGCTACACTGCACCAACGCCCCCCCCGCGTCCCCAGCCCGCCGCCCCGCTGAGGGACAAGCCGAGACACCGGGCTGACAGGGCGCCGCATACCTCCCTCCCGCCCNGGGCCGGGCCTTTGGCGGGTGGTTCCCGGGGTATGCAGGGGCGGGAGCGCTTCGCGGCCTGCCGGAGTTTATTCCGGAGGTTTTAATTTTATCCCAGGAGCTAGGCTGTAGTCATAATTTTTCTCAAAGGAAAAGAACTATTTTTTTCACTGAAAGGGTTATTAAACTTTGTAACAGGCTGCCCAGGGAGGTGGTGGATTCCCCATCCCTGAAGGTGTTTAAGAAAAGTGTAGATGAGGTGCTTAGGGACATGGTTTAGAAGGGGTTTTTGTCAGGGTGGGTTAATGGTTGGACTTGATGATCTTAAAGGTCCCTCCCAACCTCACCGATTCTGTGATTCTGTATCTCATGTTCCTGGCTATTTTGAGCATCATCAATGGAATCCTTGTTCTTTTGATCTGACACCCTGCTTTTTTACCCTTCCCAGTTTTTTTTTAGGTAAAAATGAAGACCAAAAAAGGAGGGAGGTTTAAATCTCCCTTTAAACTGAAGCAAAAAGGCATTGAAGTGATAGGGAAATGGAAAACTGTACCAATCGACCCCGGTCTGTTTGCTGATGAGGACTTTGGAGATATCGTATGCTTGGAGGAGCTTACAGAGTATAAACTAGTAAGTTCTTCCAAGGTGGGGAAAGTAAAAGAGAAGAAGAGAAAGGCTGAGAGTATTTCAGAAGAAGGCAATGAGGAGGAGGAAGAACCTGTTGTCCCTCCCAAAAAGAAAAAGAAAAGCAAAGACTTGAGAAGCAAAACAGATAAAAGCGCTGATCCTGATGCAGCAGAAATTGACGTGCCAGCTGATAAAGAGTCAAAATATAATGAAACAATCAAAGTGGCAAATTGTGAGGACCATGGACATGTGCCTGAGAATACTTCAAGCACAAAAGATGCTCCAAAGAAAAAGAAGAAAAAGGCAGCTAAAAATAAGGCTGCTGAAGCTCAAGAAGCTCTTCCATCAGTAGCTGCTTCTAAAAAAGTTAAAAACTGGACAACAGAAGTTTTATCTGCATCAACTGATCAGAAAGCTGACGTGTCTGCATGGAAAGACCTGTTTGTACCTGAACCGGTGCTGCGGGCCTTGAGCCACCTGGGGTTTAGTGCTCCAACCCCTATTCAAGCCTTAGCCTTGCCTTCTGCCATCCGGGATGGTATGGATGTTCTTGGTGCTGCAGAAACAGGTACAAGTCTGTTAAACTGGTTGTATGTGCTGTGAGCTTCCCACCTACCCTCTTTAAATGCAGTTTATTGTTACGAGGTTTTATATGTAGCAGAAGAAGCATTTATATGTAGGAGAAGAGCTTGTAGCTTCTGCATATCCAATATATCAGTAATGATCCATTGTGAAGTATTAAAACTTTGTAACTTACAAAAGACGTTCCATCTTTATGAAGTACAGTGTGCAAAGCTTTGGCGTCTCAATGGGTTACTATGCTTTTGACAGAAGTCTCTTTTTCTGCTGTTTTTCAAATTGTTTCCTATTTTGGGAATTGTGAGGCGATACACTGCAAAGGGCAGAATTATTGAAACAGAGTCACGTTCCAGCAGCCTAACTTCTGTGAGTGTCCCCGTGCCAGGGCAAAGCAGAGAACTAGCTTCCTCTGAAGATGATTCAATACTAGCTTGGAGCGTTAAATAAATACTAGACAGAGTGTTGCATGGTGTGAATGTGGCCTGGGCCTTTATCCTGGCAAAAAAGGCCCACTCTGTGCCCTGTCTCTGGGGTCAGCCCGTACATTGTCACCAGCCCTTCTCGCTGCTTGTGCTTGAAGTATTACATTGATCCATTAACGCGAGAGGTACGGTCCTTGTCCAGCTTGTGATCAGCTCATGCCTTTGTCTTTGAGCATTGCTAGCCTTTGCAAAATTTGTTATAGCTTCTTTTTTTACTTTAACAATGGCTGTGAAGTCTCAGAGAATTGCTTTTCCGCTGACTTTTTTTGCTGCTCATAACTTTGAAGTTTTGCCTTCCTTAGCAGTGCAGCATTTTTTTCCCATAAGTACTCAAAATAGGAAGCACAATTGGAAGCTGTGTTGGTTTAAAGGCTTCCTCTGCATTCTTCTCATCTGTTCCAGTTGCCTTATCTCACTGCTTGTCTTCTAAAGCCATTTACTGCTCTGGAACATGAAGGTATAGTAACTAATAAGATATGCAGTCATTTGCATTTTTACTTTAATTAGGAGAGAGGCTGCTGCTATTAGGTTTAATAAGATTAGAAAGTCCCGCAGGGAGTGTTTTTGAAAATGGAACTGAAAATTTAAATGGTGCGTTTGTGTTGCAAAAAAGTGCCATTTTGGCAGTGCTGGAAAGCAAATCCCTCTCTAGCTGCAGAATGGGAAGCACGGCTGGTGGCAGGTTGTGTTGTTGCTGTCTAATTTTTCACAACCCTGAAGTAGCAGGACTGTGTTTTGCTCATTTGTTTACTTCTTTCATAAAAGAATGCCAAGCTTTTTCCAGAGAGCCCAGTGCGTCATCAGTGTTTCTGTAGAAACTTGAGAGAAGATGTGAACAATTGTCTGTTATGAAGTTCTGCAGCTGGGAGAGACTGAAACCCTCCAGTTCTTATTTCTGGAGATCAGATGCAGGGAATATCAAGACTTGTTGGTTTTGCTGTGTATCTAACCAGTTCTGTTCATTAACAATGTAGAACTAGTGAACTTTTGGGTTAAGGAACTAATTTTATCTCTGTAAAACCTTACAATCTAAAACCGTTTTAAAAAGCATGAATTAGCTTGAGCTGCAGTATCTAGGGTACCAAGTTGTACTTTTCTCCTGGTTTTGCAGGCCTGGTTTTGATACGTGATCTGTGTGTTGTGAAGGTAACATGCCCTGTGAGGTGATTCATTTGTGGGTGAAGCTAGTGCCTGCGGAATAGTCCTGATTATCACAACCATAATCTATCTGTGTGCAGTACTGACATTTGGCACCAGCCAAATTGCATTACATTTTATTCAAGATCAGCAGTGTTCTTCACCTCAAAATCAGGTGTTCTGGTAATACAGAGTCTTATTGTGTAAGTGCTCTGCAAATGTAGATTATAAACTTTTTCTGCGTCAAGTGCAGAAGTCATAAAAGACCTCCCAGACATTCAGGAAGGTGGGAAGTAGACAGAATCATAGAATCATTGAGGTTGGAAAAGACCTTTAAGATCATCAAGTCCAACCATCAATAGGTATGAGGAGTCTTTGCAGCAGTGTTGTTCAGGATAATGATACTGGGCTTAACTGATTATTAACTAATACTAAGGTTCTCCTCTAAGGAGGCAAAATTCTGTGTTGCTGAATTTGGCAAACCATTATGGGTTTGTGATACGGACAAATGATGCTCAAGGAATTGAGATGAGATTTCCAGAGGACTTCTTCCCAGCAGTGGCCTGTTACAGGAATGGTGTAATAGCGTCTTGTGCTCTGGATGCTGCTTTTGTGATCCATGAACTGATGTTTATGAGAACCTTAACAGGGGTGGATGTGCTACCAGGCTGCTCCTAACATCTCTATTAGTGACAGATGGCTTGGAAGGGAATATGTGGCAGGGGCGTGACTTGCAGTGTGTTACAGTAAACCCCTGAAATTAAAGTTAGGGGAGCATTTTTGTATTTGACAGCTCCTTTCTCTCCAAAGTGGGTTATCTGTTTTAAATCAGATTTATGTGTTTTGATTATAAAAATATGAGATGGTGGAGCATGTCAAAATAGTTTCTTAGAAAGTCGTAAACACAGTACTGTAAACTGAAGATAGAAGTGAATCCTTCAGGTACGTTCCAGCTTGTCCTTGGCCTCATTTGCTGTGCCTTTATTTGGAGAACGTTGATCAGAACTGTCAATTAGGGCATGGTATTCTCCTTATGGGCATACAGTTCTTTAAAAATATCTCGTCTGCAACTGCAGCTTTTAAAAACCACTTTCAGAACAAATGAATCTGCCTGACCTGCTAGATTGGAAAAATACCTGTTCCACAGGAAGTACGCCATTGGTGACCTCAAGCAGATGTACAAAGGGAACAGGAGAAAAGATGCTGTTCCTGCAAGTTTCTAGTCTCCTAAAGATCAAGAGTTTGCGTCTGTTACAACTATGTGTTTTAAGAACAGTGTGTGATTGGCTGTTACTTTTCTCATCTTTTCAAATAAATGACTTGTCGGTCTGTATTATTCTTCTTGTTTGTTTTTTAGGAAGCGGCAAAACGCTTGCGTTCGCAATTCCAATGATTCACTCTGTGCTGCGGTGGCAAAAATCAAATAGCTCAACAACCAAAAATGACAGTGTTTCTAATGAGTCCCATCAGCATGATGATGAAACAAGATGGGAAAATGAGGATGAAGCAGAAAAGCTAACCCATCAGCAGGTTGAAGATAGTGGAGATGAAGATGATGCATCTTTCTCAACAGGCTGCGTGAAGGTGCTGGAAAATTTTGAATTTGATACTGGTGATGAGACACGTACTCTTGGCTCCCATAAAAAGAGACCTCTTTTAGGACTGGTCCTTACTCCCACAAGAGAATTAGCTGTACAAGTGAAACACCACATTGATGCAGTTGCAAGGTTTACAGGTATGTAGACCCAGTGGGCCACGTACCCGATTACGCTGGATTTGGATCTTGGCATTGGCGTTGAGCTGGAATGTGTGCCACAGTTTCTTCTGCATCATAAAATTGGGGTGTCTTTCGAAGGGTTAGGGTTCAAAGCCACTAATGTTTGAGAAATGTATTAAGATCCTTCAATGAGATGCAAGTGTAAGCAAACAGTTAAAGCGGGATGTTTTGCTTTAAAATGTTTCTTCCTTCAAATAGCTATTGGCTCATGCTTTAGCAATGCAGAATCAGTACACAGATACCCAACCACAGCTGACTTTATCCTGGTTTTGGATAATGTAGATTATATATAAAAACAACACACGCACATATGCAATTTAAATATATATATATTATAATAATTTCCTTTTTTGACAGCTTTATGAATCTACATAGATAAGAGATAGATACAGATATATTTTTTTATATAATTTTGGTCTATCTATAAAAAAAAATAATGGCCGTAAATTTTAAGGGTAGAAGGCGTTGCTGGATTGTCTGACTTAGCTCCTACAGCAGTCAGGCCACAGCGTATTGCTGGGTAATGCCCAGTGAAAACAATTCAGTCCTGTTCCTTCCAAACCAGAGGTCAGCACATCTGTAAATGAATGAGGATGTGAAACTGTTCAAGATGGTGAGAACTGGGAAACAACTCCCCCCTTCTCCAATAGTAGTAATTGTTTATTTATTGAAGAGGATATGTAGTGCAGTGAACTGCTTTTAAGCACATCTTCCTTTGGTGTTTATACGCCCTGCTGTGCTCGTCGGTTTACAGGTGATTACGAGGCTAATTTTAACTCCTAGCCTGAAATAATCAATGTATATCAGTACAGTTCTGATAGGAGCAGTGCTATTTGTGTGTAAAAAATCTGCCCAAGTGATGCACAGTTGCTGCAGCAGGAATGAAAATATGTTTTGATGTGGGCTTGCTTTATTGTCTCAAACTCACTTTGGAAAAAAAAAAATCCTGGAAGCATGGGGAAGAGAGATCTGTGGTAGCTTGGGTGGTGGAGGAATCTTGCACCGTATTGAGTTTGTCATGGGCCAGTGTATTCTTTGAAGAAGTAGGAGGGAATAAAGCACATGTGGAGTCTGTGCTTTCAAAGCTAAACTCCTTTTAGTTAGCAGATTTGCTTAAAGCTAACTGAGGGTCTCTGCGCTACTGTGCAGTTCAGGGGGTCATTAGTTGGAAGGGAGCATTCTTGTTAGGATTGTTGCATAGCAAATGAGCAGTTATTAGCAAGACAAGCATTTCTCAGTCTTGTTCTTGGAGGGGCCTGCTGTTTATTCATAACAGGAACGTGCTTGTTCCTGCAAATAAAATTGCTGAAACATGAGATTCTGAAGTATGGGTAAACAAAGATAACAACTCTGGAGGACGTGCAAGATTCTTCCTGCTATTGAAAGGCAGGTGCACTAAAAGAAAGACTATTTTTGGCATCTAACTATAATGAGGATTATTCTGTAAAATTGAGGGCATTGCTGCATGTTTAGTGTTACGTAAAACTCCTGAAGTTTCTTGGCCAAAATGCTTGCTGAAAGTTGGGGTATAGATTTTTTTTTAAATGCTTATTTGAGTTGGGTGTATGTGAAGACATTCACTGATAAATTAGTGAAATAAAAACTATTATTTATGTGTTCTAGGCATTAAGACTGCAATTCTAGTTGGAGGCATGGCTGCACAGAAGCAAGAACGTGTACTGAATCGAAAGCCAGAAATCGTAATTGCAACCCCAGGCCGTCTGTGGGAGTTAGTTAAAGAGAGACACCCACATCTTTCAAATCTTCGGCAGCTCAGGTAAAGGTGCCTTTTAGGCTAAGTGCTTGATACTGAACTGGGCATCACTGCATGCTGATTAGTTTTACCAACCGATTAAATAATTTAGATTATGTAAGATCATGTGTTTCTTTGCCAAGAGTTTTGTATTGAAATTCATAGTGGTTATGTTGATGGAAGGAAATGTTAACTAAAGCCAGTAGCAAAACCCAAATTTTTCCTTTAGAAAACTGATTTTGGAAAAAGAAATGTGGAAGGTTTCTGTAGCTACCCCGGCATACCTGGTTTCCCTTTGGGTTTTACATGCAGAACTTGCCGTATGTGTTTAGCAGGAAAAGTTCTTTTGAAGTGTATCAGATTTGTATTTCTCTGCACAATTGTATTTTCACTCTGTGTTTTCTATTTGACAGGTGCCTTGTGATTGATGAAGCAGATCGAATGGTTGAGAAAGGTCACTTCTTAGAGCTGTCTCAGTTGCTGGAAATCTTAAATGATTCACAGTATAACCCTCAACGACAGACTTTCGTTTTTTCTGCCACTTTGACTTTAGTTCATCAGACTCCAGCGAGAGTTTTACAGAAAAAGCATGCTAAAAAGATGGACAAGAAGACCAAACTAGAATTGTTAATGGAAAAAGTAGGAATAAAGGGCAAACCGAAAGTGATAGATTTAACAAGGAAAGAGGCTACTGTCGAGACTCTGACAGAAACCAGAATCCACTGTGATACAAATGAGAAGGACTATTATCTCTATTACTTTCTTCTCCAGTATCCAGGAAGAACCATGGTCTTTGCGAACAGCATAGACTGTGTAAAACGCCTCAGTTCTCTCCTCACAATCTTAAATTGCGATCCTCTTCCTTTGCATGCCAACATGCACCAAAAGCAAAGGCTGAAAAACCTGGAAAGGTTTGCTGAGCGGGAGAGGTGAGTTGATTTTCTACTTCCTAGTAGAACAAAAAAGAAATCATGTAAAATGTAGCGGGGAGAGGAAACAGCTCTGTTAGAGTAGGAGCAGGTTGGGGGAGTTAGCTGGGGATGCAACTACCGTGTCCATGACCCCAGGTTATTAATAATTAAGGGTAAGGCTTCCCAGTACGGTTGAGGTGATGAACTGGAGCGAGGTCAGTGGAAGGCCACCAAGATGGTCAAGAAGTGCTTGCTGTGCAAGGAGAGAGGCTGAGGGCACCGGGGTTGTAACACCTGGGAAAAAGACTTTGTGGGTACCTACTGGCAGCCCTCTGATATCTTAAAAGAAGGTTGTCAAGAAGATAGAGCCTGGCTCTGCTCAGTGGTGCGTGGTGGAAAGATGAGAGATAAGAGGTGAAATGAGGGGTTCAGGCTGGATGCGAGAAAGAGCTTTTTCTGTGCGAGAACAGTCAGGCATTGGAACAGGCTGCTCATTCTTGGAGGGTTTTGAGTTTCAAGTAGATAAAGCCCTCAGCAACCTGGTCCAACCTTATAGCTCATCCTGCTTTGAGGAGAAGGTTGGACTAGAGACCTCCTCAGGTTGCTTGGAGCTTGAATTATCCCGTAGTCTGGCATCTCATTGCTGCTGGAGGAGTTGTCACTTGCCAGAATGCTTTTATAGCCATCCTGCACACCTCTCTGCCCGTGAGCCCTGGCTCTGCAGCTCATTTGATCCTTCTGTAAGTTATTTCATCTCACTAAGCCATCAGAAAACTAACCACTTTTTGCTGGGTTAGGGCTTTGTGGATTTACTTAGATGAATTAGCTTCCTGAGGGTGCAGGTGTCCTAGAACAATGCAAGAGAAGTGGCAGTTGTGCCTTTCAGCAGCAGTGGCAGTCAGGTTTACCCAGGCAGGCCTGTCCTGACATTTTAAGAATTATTGTTCTTGCTCACTTTGGGATGGCCAGAAGCCTCGCAGTTTAGTCTGCTGTGAAGTGCTGTGTGCTGTCTGACTGCCTGGGAATTTGTACCTTTTTAATAGACTCAGGCAGGGAGAACAGAGGTTGAATTGCTGCGATAGACCTGCAGTATCCCTTGGCAAAATGTAGCATCGATAGCATTGGCCTAGGCCAGATGGGACGTTTTCAGAGACTGCAGATTTTCAAGGCAAGAAGTCGTCTATGAGACCATCTATCACAGCCTCCTGCAGATTGCAAGCCGTAGAATTTTCTTTGTTTATGTGTGCTTTGAACCTCGTAGCAATAGAGTATGCTGTCAGATGCCATAAAATCTTAACAGATTCCTGTTACCTACGAGTGACTCATTTCAGTTGCTGGGAGATTTTTTTAAAATTAATTGTTCCATACCCTAGGGAGACTTTTGTTTCTGTAGTAGACTGTTTATATAAAAGAATTACTTTCTTGAGTACTTATTCCTTTCTAGGGGTAAGGAGAAATACTAATTGTCAGAACAGAATTCCTCCCCTTGATATTTCTAGCTTTTAATTTACTGAGAGAACTTACTGAGTGCAACTTGGTAGCAGGTATTTCAGTCCCCAAAAGCTGTTAATTAAATCTATGTTGATAGTGTGATTCTTCTCACCTGGTGAAACTTGTAATAACCTCTCTGTCCTGCCAAAAGATCAACTGTGGTCTTAATGGTATGGTCATATCAAGGTAAAGATATTTTTAAACCCAGCCTGGGCAGATCACTGAAAAACTTAATGAAGGGGAGCATACCCCCCTGCCAAGTGGTTGGATTAGGTCATTGAATAGCGATTTGTGCTAGCATTCCTGTCAGTTGGGAGAGGAAAAAAGCATAGGAAAACAGGATCCAGCAAGGTAGTGAATTTCTTTATTGGAAACAGAAATGACCTGCTGAGGGTGACATTTGCATTTTTTCTTTTACTTTAAGAATTGCTGTTTCAAGACTGCCTCTGATGCAATATTGTGTATCGTTCTCTGTAAGGACAAACAAATAGCATATTTCCAGCAGATGATATAGTACAAACCTGTTCCTTAAATTGCTATGGTAGAATTCTAGGTCTCTGCATGTGATGTTCCTTGGCAGATGGTTTCCTCTTCAATTTTATGTTCATTACATTTTATCACTTTTTCAGCTGCGTCCTCCTGACAACAGATGTTGCAGCTCGTGGTCTTGATATTCCCAATGTGCAGCATGTCATCCACTACCAGGTTAAATATTTTTAATGGTTTTGCTTTTACTCTCTTGGTTTTGAAGTAAGCTTTTGCTGATCCAAACCCTGAGCACTGCAAAGCTGTGATTCTTGGTCCTGTGTATAGTATAGTCCCGAGTATAGAGATTTAATCATTATTAATTTAACTGTCCTGTAGTTCTTTTACTTTACCTTCGGCTGTGTTACATGCAATGTATCGTGTGTATATAAAAAAATAACATTCCCTGGGAACCTCTTGGCTGAAGGATGACAGGCTGCTACTAGCTTTCCGTGGACAGCTTCATGGTTTTTCTGAATATTTGCAGGTCCCTCGTACTTCTGAGTTGTACATACATAGAAGCGGCAGAACAGCCCGAGCTGCCAACGAAGGCCTGAGCCTGTTGCTGATTGGCCCTGATGACTTGATCAATTTTAGGAAAATCTATAAAACATTGGAGAAGAGTGAAGAGCTGCCATTTTTCCCAGTTGAAACCAAGTACATGATTTCTATCAAGGTAAAGAAACAGCAGTCTCTTTGCAGCCTGAGTAGTTGCTTGCTTACTTATATTACTGCATTACCCATCACGTTCTTTCTACATTTCAGATGAAGTTTACTTTTCAGAACCTCTATTTGAAAATGAAGTTAATCATACTTTATCTTTTTTTTAAGCAATATTTGTGGTTTCTCCTCAATAACTGGCCTAAGAAAGGTGTTCAAACATAAACATCACTTAGATTTTTCTTGAACATTTTTATGTAGAGCTTCTCATGACTATATTCCCTAAAACAGTGGAGGGAAGGGAGTATGGTTTGTGGCTGGGGAGCAGGGATGGCTCTAAGTACCTTGTTTAAAGCCTCTTGTGTTAGGAGCAGACTAGAGAACAGGATCAGGTCCAGGGATCTTCAGTGGTCTTCATCTGCCTCCTCTCAGTTGAAGTGGGACATACTTAAATACTGCATTTTAAAGGAATCCAGATGGGGTTGGAGTGTCCGAATAATCCACAGTCATTGAGAACAGGAGAGAAATGCAAGCAGACAGGTAATGCAACAGATATCTTCCATATAGTATTCTGGTTCGTGCTTATCTAGTTGGCTTGGACCGAGCCCAGTGTCCACCCCAGTGGCAACAGCAGTATCCATACCTCGTGAACAATGTCAGCAAGTTTGAAAGCTCAGGCTTGCTGCGAATGGCAGCCTCTCTCCCCACACCTCTCGAGTGGATGGACCACAAGGCAGGGACTGGAGGAGAAAAGTCCCTCCCACTGCAAGAGAAGATCAAGTTTGTCACCACTTGAGGAACCTGAACGTACAGGAGTCTATGGGACCTGACTAAATGCATCCCAGAGTACTAAGGGAATTGGCTGATGTAGTTGCCACACTACTCTCCATGTTATTTGTAAAGTCCTGGCAGTGAGGTGACTGGAAAAAGGGAAACGTTGCACCCATTTTTAAAAAGGGTAGAAAGGAGGACCCTGGGAACTACTGACCTGTCAGCCTCACCTCTGCACCTGGGAAGATCGTGGAACAGATCCTCGCAGAATCTATGCCAAGGCACACAGAGGACAGAGAGGTGATTCGACAGCCAGCATGGCTTCCTGCCTGACCAACCTAATCCAGCTCTGGAGCCCTCATCCCAGAAAAGACATGGCCCTATTGGAGTGGGTCCAGAGAAGGGCCCCAAAGATGATGAGAGACTGGAGCACCTCTCCTGTGAAGACAGGCTGAGAGAGTTGGGTTTGTTCAGCCTGGAGAAGGCTTCAGGGAGACCTTATTGCAGCCTTCCAGTACCCCTTTAGGTCTTATAAGAAAGACGGGGACAAAATTTTAAGCAGGGCGTGTTGTGCTAGGACAAGGGGAATGTCTTTAAACTAAAAGAGGGAAGATTTAGACTCTATGTAAGGAAGAAATTTTTTACATTGAGGGTGGTGAAACACTGGCCCAGGTTGCCCAGAGAGGTTGGAGATGTCCCATCCCTGGAGACATTCCAGGCCAGGTTGGACGGGGCTCTGAGCAACCTGATCTAGATGAAGAAGTCCCTGCTCATGGCAGGGGGGTTGGACTAGATGGCCTTTAAAGGTCCCTTCCAACACAAACCATTTTATGATCCTATGAAATAGAGTGTTTAACATGAATCTTTCAGGAGATGCAGCTTTCTGAAAGAGAAAGAAAATGAAAGAAATGTGCCCACAGACTCATTTTTCTCCTCTTGGTAGTGACAAAGAGAATTGGATTTTTATTTTTTTTTCCCATGCTTTCCCCCACCCCCCTCCACCTGCCAAATGTTTCTGGTTAGTGGAAGAAATCTGTTGTTTTTAGAGTGTTTCTTCAGAGGTCCCTCTGTGTTTCTTGACGAGTAGTTCTTGGCTCTTACCATGCTCTGTCAATTAGTGGGCAAATAAATATTTTTTACACACTTAAATTTTCCTGCCACCATCTCACGGTCTTCTCTCCTATGCATAATAATGCTCCTTTCCCCAGAATAGTTGTCTTTGTAATTGTAGTTACAGGACTCCAGCCTCCTAGACCCTTCATGCGATCTGGTCTCATTTACACTTTCCCCTGGGCTTAATTACAAAGTCATTGTAGTTGGGACTAATAGTGCTGCTGGTTCTTTGTGCCTGTCCCTTTGGCACACTCCTTCCCTGGTTCTGCATGCCTTCGGTCAAGTTCATCGGGAAATATCTGAGGGTATTTCACACTTGAGAGGAGTAGAATTGGTGAAGCAGGGTAGAGGAGAGACCAAAAGAGGACTCAAGTTTTACAAAGATGGAAAAACTATTTAAAATTTCTTGTAATGATCTAAGGAGAAGCGCCCCACTTGTTTTATTAGTCAACTGCAAGTTTAATTTCCTCCCTCTCTGTGTTTCATTTGTGATGGCAGTTCTGGCTGTGGTCAGGGTGTTTTGCACAGGTTTTGTTTTGTGCAACCGCAGGCACATTCCAACCGGCAGAACTTGCTGCTGGGTTGATTATTATTTACTGTCAGTGGAGATTTTCTTTCCATAATGAATTATCTTTTTTAAGACAGCTTGGCCCAGCTGGAAGGCTGCAGATCAGGTTAGGTTTGCTGGACGTCTTCGTTCCACCTGTGTGCAGCTGGGAAGAAGCACAGGATATTTTGTCTTGTGCCTAAACAAGATGGTGCATTTCTGAAAACATGAGTAGCTCTTTCCATATGGAAGCTTACTTCTTCAGGGTGGCGTGAAGCTAGTGGCTGCCGCTTACTGCTGAGACTTTAAGATCCAGCTGTACTATGTAAATATGTAACTTGGAAATGATTGGTATCTGATTCATGATTTGTCCTTGATGTCTCTGAAGTGTTTGTAATGATTCATTTAAAGAATGAGGCATTAACATTCACGCGTGTTCAGTAGTTGAGGTGTTTTAGAAGTCACATTCTGTCCTGGATCTGAAGAAGGAAAACACTTCAGCAAATGATGATGTGTCTTTGTTACATGGGGCATCTGCTGGGACAGCAGTAGGGAACAAAAGTGTCTTTGCACCTCAGTTGCATTGTAAATCATGCTCTCAAACGCTGATTCTGTTAAAGTGCCTCACATTTAAACCTGATCATAATGTCTAAAATGTACTTTTGTTGCAGGAGCGGATGAATTTGGCACGGCAGATTGAGAAGGCAGAATTTTTCAACAGTCGGGCAAAGCAACACAACTCCTGGCTCCAACAAGCTGCAGAGGCTCTTGAGATGGATCTTGATGATGACATGTTAATGGGCAAGTAGAAATGCTCGTTTATGACTGTGCTCAGTTGGTCCCATAGTGCTGATGTCTAGAAGATGCCCCACCATGGCAGAGGAACTCTTAAAAACCTGCAGGGCAGAAGGGAGAGGAAAAGAGTGTCATTGCTTAGTGCGTGGTGTTGCTGGTGTTTTCTGGATGATTGTGCAGCAGATAGTGCTGTAGCTGAGTGAGTGAGGCGTGACAGTTCTGGCAGGTCACAAGCAAGTCCACGTGTCATAGAACAAGAACTGTTTAGCTTCTGGCAAACGTTTTAGGGTAATCGAACAGCCCAGTATGTCCTGCTTGAGTCTTTTCCCCTCTGTGTCAAAAAAAAAGCTGTTTCTCCACTTCTGCTTATCTCTCCCACCCCCGCGTAGGCAGGCAGCAGGACAGGAGCCTGACAGCTCTGTGTGGGAACACCTGGGAAACTCTAGCAAACACCAAAAATTATGTGAGCCTTATGTAGGTTGAGTTGTGTGGGCTAAATGACCAGTACTTACATTCAAGTTGCTGAGGTTTTTGTTAGTGTCTTAGAAGTAAATAACTTCTTGTATTTTTAAGATTAAATGTTCTGCAGGCTGTGCCTGACAGGATGTGTAGTAGGGCTGTGCAACCACAGGTGCCTGTTAGTTCAGTGCCATGAAGCTTTGCACTGCTTCAATGCACTGCAAAATGCCACATTGTGTTCAAATTTTGGGAGCTGGAGGTAGGATTTCCTACCGATTCTTTGAAGGCATGCTGAATAGGGATGCTGCCTGCGTCACTTCGAACTTAAGCTGTCTCTAACCTGTTATCTGCTAAATACACAGATGCCTTGATTTTGAAGCATGTTCAGCTTAGTTTCTTTTCTGTTTTTTTGTTCGTGGCTGGACTAGCTCGTTCTCAACCACTTTGCAAGCAAGCGCTAATCATCTCTGTCCAAACTGTTCAGGAACGCTCTCAGATAATTAGCACTCTGCTGTCTTGTTTTGACATAATCTGAGTATGCTGCGCTTTGAAAGGAGTTTCAAAACAGCACATCCAGTCCAACTAAGTTGTGGCTCTCGAGTGAAGCACTTTGTAATTGCCACCCAAAATCTTGCCAGATTCATGCTTTAAAATGTATTCAGTCTCTGATGCTTCTGTAGCTTGTTGGAGACCAATTAAAATCTCAGTCATTCCTCTCATGAATTAAATGCCTCTTACACTGTTACAAAGGATTTAGTAATGTCCTTTCAATTTACGTTACAGCAACCTTGATTTCATTTATTCTCTCCAGTTCAGGCCTGCGACCATTTTTCAACTATCTCCAGTCTTTTCTGTGCCCTTCTTTCACCTCATTGTTTTTTATGTATAAGGAGGAAAGGTCTTCTTGTTTTGCAGGTACTGAAATGAGGTATGCATAAAGTAATGAAATACGCAGAAGCTTCTGCCTGAACTAGAAGCCCTGGGCCAGTACATGATCTTCTAGGTCCCTCTGCTTTTGTTCCCGAGTTGGTTGAGAGCCGACTGAATGATTTAGCAGAATAATACCTGGGGTTTAGTTACTTAGTAGTCAGGATTCTTCTTGATCTTACCTTGTGCGCAGTCTGGGTGGTCTGAAAGTGTCACAGATAACTGGAAGGCTGTACGGGAGTTGAGTGAGCTTGTTGGAGAAAAATGAGATTAGCATCTGCCCCTAGCACTACAAAAGCCTGGTGAAAGAGGCCAATGCAAGTTCTTTTGTTGTAACACGCTGTATGTTTGATTTCTGCCCCAAGGAAGAAAAGCTACTGAGGAAGAAGAAAGCCAGAAGCAAAAGATGCTGAAGGGGATGAAAAAACAACTAAAACATATGTTGTCCCAGCCACTGTTTAAAGTCCTTATGAAAACTAAGTACCCAACACAGTCTGGAAAATTACTCCTGCCTCAGACATCACCAGGTATTTCAAAATCTGCTCTGGGTACCGTGTCCAAACTACAAGCCAAGAAGAAGAAATCAATAAAATTAAATTAGGTAACTAAGCAAGATCACTCAGTGCAACGGAAGCAAGGACAATCCTTATCAAAGCTGTCAGTGCTTATGGAGGAACTCGGCGAGAAGACACGTAGTATCAGAGGATGTTGCCTGTGTCTGTGTTGTGCAGGCACAATGCAAAATGTTGATTTAAAGGGCTCTGTCAACATGTGATTAGTTACTGGTGAATCTTGTCTTCGATCTTGTTTTCTTACGTTCTTTCTAATTTTTTCTTACTTACTAACTTAATAGAAGTTAATTAGTTTTTAAATAGTTCCGTTTATTACTCCTTTTTGTGTGATGGATAAAAGTTACTGGGTAAAATTCACTGTGGGCATACTCTAATGTTTAAACTGAATTTTAATGTCCTTAAAGGAAAGGGGAAGGTAGGCTGTATACCATCTGAGTACGATCTGAGCTGGTGATAATGGAAAGGTTGGAATTTTCTGCAGCCAGTTCTGTGAGAAAGGCATCAAATACAGGGAGTGTTTACAGCAGGTCTACAACTCTGTGTATGGAAATCTCCCAATTTTCTCTCTTCTCTGGTGATGTGTCTCTGTTCTCTTCTCCACTGGGTCTAATTCCCTTAGTGCTGTGTTATATGTTTTAGAAGGTGCAAAAAAGTCAAGGTGGCAGTGGGCTGGGACTGACCTTGGGAGATGTGTAGAGTTTTAAGGAATGAGTGTTGTTACTCATTGTTTTATTAATTAATATTTGGAGTTAAGTCTGTATTTGAACACGTTAGAACCATGACCTTTGCTTTAATGGAAAAGATGATTATGTTGCGAAATGTCACTTTTGAAGAGTGCTTCCTGATAATTATGCTTTTAAATCATTTCAACCTGACCTGGGCAAAAAATTTTTAAAACTATTTTGAAAAATATGTCAGAAGAATATATTTTGCATTTTTGTTAAATTATACCTGCTATAAAACCCAAAGCCTGCGTCTGTTTTCAGTCACTTGAGACTTCCAGATTCCTCATAGCTGCTGCCCTTTGCGCTTTGCAGGCAAGGAGAAGGGAAAAGCACCCAAAAGGTAAGACATAGCAGTGGGATCTGTGTAAGTGGGAGCACAGGGAACCTGCACCTGCCAGCTCTAGGTTGGCTGAGGTGTTTTTTTCTCTCCTGCAGTACAGAACCAGTTTCACTGCCTTGACAGGAGGCATCAGTTTACTCAGCTAGTCAAAGAGAAATCTCCCTGTGGAGCTGAGTGTCCTCTCCAACCGCTTGCCAGTTATGTGAGAATAGCAAACTCTTCACTCTTTCATCTGTGTAAATAATTGAAGACACCCCCCTATCTCTGGAGTGGTTTTCTCTTGCTTCCCTGCATTACTGAAGAAGAGCTGTGGCAGGTTAATCATAAGCACGCAGAGCTTATCAATCATATGTGAAGGTTTCCTTGCAACGTGCTGTTTGTCTCATGCCCTTTGGAGTAGAGGGGGGAAGTTTTTTGGGGGTAAGAGACGGTAAGGTTCTTTTTCCTCACCCATATGAGAAGACGACATGTCTTTGGAGTTAATGTGGCATCTGAAAAATAAGAATTTAAAGAAAGTT
Source organism: Rhinoptilus africanus (assembly GCA_013400135.1). Lineage (NCBI taxonomy): Eukaryota > Metazoa > Chordata > Aves > Charadriiformes > Glareolidae > Rhinoptilus > Rhinoptilus africanus. The sequence goes on from VXBO01001098.1 coordinate 496,022, forward strand.
CCTTGTAAGGAAAGCTGAGAAAAGGAACTGAGGAAATGCAAGCGTGCCCTCATTCCTTTTCTGTGCCATTTTAATCTTGTCTTATGGAAAGGAAACTTGGATTGGTTTTGCATCCCTGAAGGGACTGAGGAGCAGGTGGGCATTTTCTGCATCTTGTGATATGTTTCTGCTTACAATTCATCAGCAAAAATTGGCTCCTGACACAAGAGCTCTGCATCTCCTCCCTTGTCTGAAAATCTGCATGAGGTAGGACAGTTTTGGCCATTTGTAACTCCTTGTGATCATGAGGAGAACTGAGCTGGGGGACTGGAAGCATTGTCGGTTCTTCTCCACTGTTGCCTTGAAGTTTTTTGGCAGCTTCTGTCTCACTGTGTCTAACAACCCAGTTCTCACACTCCCACCCCTCCACCTGGGGTGGACACCCTCCGCGGTCTTGCAGAGTCTCCCCAAGATGGAGCGTGACCCTCCTGCCCTCCTCCTCGCCTTCATGCTCACCGCTGGCATGCTCTGCTGCTGGTTTTCTCCTGCAGCCTCTGATGTGCTCAGCTTGAGCTCTTAATTCTTAATGTACTGATGCTGCACCCCCACAGGAGCTCAAGCTGAGCCTGGACCCTAAAAATATCTTGCTGTCTTAAAAAGAATACTTGTCTCACGCTCTGAAAGGTCTCTTGTGGCTGCCTGCTTTGCCTTGGTCTTATCCTACCAGGGTACCCTGAGTCTTCTACCTAGAGGAAAAAAACCTATGCTTGCTTTGGGTAATTTAAAGAAATTATTAAGCAATAACTGGAAAATATTTCCACTTAGCTGCCCTCCTCTGATGTGAACTAGGTTACTGCAGGGAAGGAGGAAAGCAAAGAAGAATGTCTTTTTCTAGCTCTGATCATTTGCATATGTATCACTGGTACAAATTAGACATGAGGAGTTTTACATCAAGTGCATATGGGCAATTTAATTTCAGTATTTAATTAAATATGCAGTATCGAATGGTTTCGACTGCAGTGTAATGCTCTACTGCCACAGCAGATACGCTGAGGCCTCAAACAAGTAATCTTGTGTTTTGTGGCAGCTTATGTCTGCTCAAATACCCATTAATTCAAGGACTAATTAAGTCTATTTAGGCTGTCACAGCAGCTTCCAAGTAGATTTTTTAAAGCCTGAGTTCAGCAGAGTGTTGGTAGAGGCCGAGCTGATCCAGAGCAACCAGTGCTACATAACAGAAAGGTTCGGAGCCTTCCCTTTTATTTTGTGAATGCGTGAGTTGACCTCATCCTTGCCGCAGAGTTCCTGGTCCATCATACGCCTGTCCAGAGAAGGAAGAGTCCCTGTAGTTTAAGACATCTGCTGAGGAGATCGTTTGGACAGGATCTTACATATTGGACAGCCGAGTTTCCTGACGTTCCCCTGCCCTTTTCTTCCTCTCCTCCCCTGTATGTTAATAAAACAGCAAGTGAGCAGAGCAGAAGCTGGAGTGGTGCCTAGCCATATGCCAGCAGCCCGGGCACGCGGCTGGCCATGTGGCCGTGTGGCATCGGGGTGGTAATTTGCACCTCCATGAGAAAGTACCACTGGGCACCACACGCTTCCCACCATCGGTCTGTGTCTCCAGGTCCCCAAGGGGGAAAGACGACAGGAAAAGGACACTTTCTGATGATCTCGCCTCATACTGCTGGACACCAGGAGGAAAATCTGGTAAGAAACACTGTGCTTTCTTGGGTGTTACTGCTTTGTCCTGTCCTTGCAGGCTGCGTTTTGGGTGCCTGAGTGATTCCGGATTGTTTGGTGAATGGCTTGAAGGAAGGAGCCCGGAAGACCGTGAGTTGAGTGACTAGGAACAGACTGATAACGTACCAAGCAACACTACGTGAGTAATATCCAATAGTCCTCGCAGAGAAGTAGGATGTTGTCAGAGGTCATAGGACTGGGGAGGAGAAGGGAGGCACCAGGCAGAAGGGCTCTTGTAGGAAATGGTCCCAATTCTGTAACCCTCTCCAGATCCCTCCCATGCCCTGTTCTGGTACTCGGGCAGATGTTGTCTGATACTTTTCTGGCCCGTGTGTGATACTTCCTATTCCAGCTTCCTTTTGTGAAAGGTACTTTAAAGCTTCAGTGTCTTCTCAAGTCAATCAGGAGCTCCTCCTGGGGCTGGCCTCACAGAGTGGGTAAGAAAGAGGAAAATAATCTGTGATTCCTGAGGCAAGTTCATCCGCGTGGGGAAGCAAGTGAACAGAGCTGCCACCCTTGTTTGTCTTGGAGTTCAGCAGCTCTTGCTGTGAAGCTGGAAGAAATTGTAGCCTGTTTCCAGAGCAACCGACTTTAGATGGTACAAATTGCCAAATTTCTGTAGGTGAGGGCTGCAGTTAGGGAACACAGACCCAAATCCTGAGTTGGAAAAGGAGAAAGGGCACTGCAAAGTACACACAGGCTTTGGTACCGCTGGGCTAATTAGAGGGCTGATGTTCTTTTATTATTAATGTAATTATATCAGTCTAATCAGTAGTGTGGATGCTTTCACAGGAGCAGAGTTTATTTGCCTTTCCTCATACGCATACCTACACCAGCATAAGCAACTCTAGTGATGAAAGGTGTTACGGTTTTATGCACGCCAGCCACCACAAGAGGGTCCAACCCTGGGATCCTGCTGATGAACGTAAAGCCTGAGTGAAGGATTCCAATTCCTCTTTTATTAGTTCTCAGGTTACAGCTCAAACTGGGTGCCCCTAGAGAGGGACCTCTACCCCAAATCACCCCCCTCAATGATACCCATACCACCCAGCACTCGATCCCCAAGTCCAATCACTTAATTCTGGCCAGTGGTCTCCTCATTTCTTATTGATTTTCACTGTTGCTGGGCTCACCGCCCTCTGAAGTTACCGTATTTTCTTGGAATTGTTTCCTCGGTTTCCAGAAAAGAAAGAGAACCAAAACATCTATACAAAGAAAGGCTAATACCAGAACTAGGGTAAGCACTCCTATCTTACGAAGGTATAGAAGATAACCTTAATCTAGTAATAAAACATTGAGTCTCATGGCTAACTCTTCTTCATGGCCAGTTGGTGCCACCTGCATACACAGCACCAGTTTATCTGTCTGGCTGTGCCTCCTCTGGTTATATTTCCCCAGCTTCAACCTCGATGATGATTTTCCCAACAACTCTTATAACAGTTATTAAGACACCACCCAGGGTGACAGGGGCCACAATTATTGCAGGATAACAAAAGCCAGCCATGCTTGATGCCATCTCAAACCTTTCCCTCTTGCAACTGAGAATGGAGTGATTGCCACTCCATAAGGATACACCAAACAGGACACTGTCCTAGATTTACGGTCTCTGAGATGGCCCACTTGGTCAGGAAGCATGTGACTCTGGTCCAGGTCTCTCTAGAAGGAAAACAAAAATGCCACGGTTCTGGGGTTTCCTTCAGCCTTTGTAAGCTCAAACGGTCCTGGTTTCAGTCTCCACGGTAAGGTTGATGGCGTCCCATGGACTCGACAGTGGTCCATCAAACTGATATTCTTTGTGCAGTTGTTTAATGTGAGAGTGGTGAATCCAGTTATCCTTTTCTGCAAGCTTTATAGCAAAGAAAGAAGTTAATAACCCAGTATACAGGCCCTCTCATTTAGGGTCCAACTTTGTTTTGCAAGAGTGGACCTTTATCATTACATATGAGACAAAAACTCACAATCATTTTTACTGCCATATTTATTCTGGGGTCTGCCCATATTTTTCAGTCTGGTTAACAATTGCTGTCATCCCTCTGTGGTTTTTTATCATGAAATCAACTAGCCAAAGTAATTAAATATTTTCTTAGTAAAATGGGTTTTCCCCCAATAGTCCAAATTCCAATTTTGTCTTTCACAGCCTCACAATTTTCCCGTTGAGGCCATTCTTCCTGAGTAACCTCTGCGTATATTTGGGCTGGATTATTGATTTCTGGCCAACCATTAGCAGAGGGAGTTGTTACGGTGGTACGCTCATGTAGAGGTTGGCAGGCAGCAGCTTTAGTTGCTTTACCTGCCAATTCATTAGTTATTTCAATTTTGCTGGATCCTTTGGTGTGAGCTGGACAGTGTACTACAGCAATTTCCCTTGGAAGCTTTCTAGCTTCCAATACCATTCGGTTTTCAGTTCCATTAGAAATATTCTTTCTTGCCGATGTAAGGATCCCTCGTCCTTTCCATAGCATACCCGCTGCATGACACGCTCCAAAAGCATATTTAGAATCAGTATAAATAATTACCCACCAATCGCGTCCCCACCAGGCTGCTCTTGCTAATGCAGTTAATTCAGACCCTTGGGCACCCACCAAGAGGGTTGTAGAGGTTCTGCTTCAAGTACCTCTAAGTTTCTCACCGCTGCATAACCCATGTGTTGTTTTCCATTCACACAGTAAGAAGGAGTTTTCTGGAGGTTGATCCTGCAGGTCATCCCGTAGGCAGCTGGAGTGAAACACTACCTTAGCACAATCACGATGCAGCTGACCATCGGAGGGAACGGGCAGTAAAGTTGCTGGATTCAAAGCAATATACCTTTTTTAAGTACTATATTGGCATTTTAAATCATTAATTCACAGCGATGCGCTCTCTGTGGGGACGATGCGTGTGTAGCACGTTGCTTAAGAATCACTTCTACTTCATGCCGAACACGCTCGGTTGTTGGGTGACCCGGGACTAACGGTCTGCGTCTTTCTATGACAGTCGCTGTTGCTGCTGTTGCTGTAACACGGGAATTATTCCCTGCCACTCCAGGATCCAGCTGAGTTGAATAATAAGCCACAGGGCGGCGGTGTGGACCTAGCTTTTGAGTAAGGACACTGCCAGCTGCTCCTTTATTCTCATGCACAAATCGTTCAAAGGATTTGGAGAAATCCAGCAATCCCAGTGCTGGAGCAGAAGCTAAAGTTCCTTTTATAGTTTGGAAAGCATTTTCTCCCTCTGGACCCCACTGTATAGGCTCTGCATCCTCTGCCTTGGTAGCTTCTGCCAACGGCTTCCTTAACCAAATGATCAATAAATACAAACTGGAAAAAATATTGTCATCACACGTTTCAAAAGAAACAAGAAAATCTCTATGTTCAACCTCAATTAAATCTCAGCTAAAAAAAAAAATGCAGCTTCGTTTAAACAGGATACCTGATTCTGACTTATCTTTCTTCTTCCCATTTCCTACCCAAGGGCAACAAATATTACATTGCCCCATTGGCCAAAAAAAAAAAGGGAATCACGACCCGGTATTTGGAGCATAAAAACGAGGACAGCTTTATCAAGTTGAAATTCCATGTTGTTTTCTCCTATTTAAAATATGAACGATGACAGCACAAAAATAAACATTGAGGAGCATTTATCAGGAGCTGTTTTATTAGAAAAGAGTGCCATCATTTATTCCAGCGCTTTTCTGTACGCAAAAGTCTGGGTGGTAGCAATAGCCGGGGGCAGCTTTCTGCTCGCAGTGAAGAAAATGTTTGCATTTTCCACAATAATTCATTATAGTGCAATGCTTTATTATTAAAAAAAAAAAAAAAAAACAATAAAACACAAACAACAAGCCAGAAAGCTAAACCGGGAAAAGTGTCTCATGTAAGACATCAGTCTGACGGAGAAAGGTTTATCTACTGAATGTCAATGGAAGCTCTCTCTGTTATTCCCACATTTTAATGAAACTGTTCCTCATGTACAGAATTCAGTTCACGATGAATGACAGCCTCCCGGAGCGGGGCTGGGTGCAAGAACAAACAACGGTGAGACGCTGGTTGCGTTGCTGGGCAAAGCAGGCCATAAATAAACACTCCCTCTCTTTCACGTACTTACATCTATCACCTTTTTATATGTGCTGAAAAGCAAGTCAGGCTTTTGGATATACGGCACCGTTTCCCCAGCGGAGGAGTACGCGCAGGTAGGCGCGGGGCTGGTAAGGGTGCTTTGCTCTGCCAAACGGCCGGAGCAGAGGGGATTGGGAGGAGGGAGATAAAAACCCCACCACCTCGCAATCGCTAGAACTGCGTGTTCCCTCTCTTTGCTTTGCAGAACTTTCCAGATGAGTTAATGTGAAACGTAAACACTCGTTTAGAAAAATTGATTAAATGCCTCAGAGTGTTGAGGGCCGGGGGGAGGGGGGGGAAGTGGTTTTGAGTGACAGCTTTTTGCGTGGGGCTTGCTAATTCCTGACAGCTCTCATTCCTTGCTGATCCAATCCTAGTAACGCAGCCAGAACCGGCAGGTGCAGACCAGAACCCTGCGTGCTGGGTGCTTAACAAGCATCCAGCACAAAGATTGTCCAAGTCCCGTAAGCCTGAGCCCCTTTGGGTGTCAAATCGCTTGTGGTTTTAAAGCCCTTGACGTTCAGCAGGCTGCATTGTGCCTGGGGGGTAGGCAGGCAACCTTCCCCAGTAAAACATGAAAAGGTTCTGGCTGTATCTGGTGAACAGTGGATATCAGGTGTTATGTTTGTGTGCCCCTTGCGCAAAAATGCCAGGATCATCCAAAAGCTTTTCTCAGGTTCTGGAGGGAAAGCTTCGAATTCAAGTGGCTGCTGCTGTTGTGACAAGTAAACAGGTCTTCTCTCTGCTTTTGCCATTGGCTTCATCCATCCTGGCAAATGCGATAGTACATTTTTCCCCAGCCAGCACTGAATTTTAAGCAAACAAATTCACTTTTCTGTTGGATTATAAAGTGCACAGCACGTTGCAGCAGTGGATACATGGAGGGATAAGCTGGTGCGGTGATATACTCCAGTATTAGTTCCACATGGAGAGCTCCCAAAAGATGATAAATACTCATAGAAAGGACATTGCTCATGGAAATAGTCATGGAGGAAATCTCTAAATTGTTAACATGTCTCTTGTTAACATGATATTTTTACAAAAGTTTGCAATAGGACGGTGCTGTTTGAATTTAAGCCACTAATGCTAAGGGAGTCCTAGCCCAGGTGATGCATTTCCCTTCGGTGTCTTCCTCTTCCAAGCAAAATCCCCTGTGCCTGCCTGTCACCTCATCGCCGGGAAGAGCCTCTCCGACAGCCCTTTTCCCAAGCTCGCAGGAGGGGAGCAACCAGGGGCTGCTCCTGGTGGGACATTTCGGTAGTGAGGGAGAACGGGCGCTAGATGGCACCGACGGCCTTGCAGAGCGGGAGGAAAGCTGGGATGGGCTGGGATGGACTGGGGTTGGATGCACTGGGATGGGATTTAGTAGCATGGGGCATCCTCCCCTCCCCAGGGCCAAACCGGGGGAGCGCCTGGGTGGGAAAGGCGAGGGGCTGTGACCGGAGCGATTGCGAACCCTCAGTGCGATACACCCGGCTTCGTTAGCCTCCGCGAGAGGTGTCCCAGGCCCGGTTTATATATCTGTAAAAGTTCCTCTTTGTGGCTTGGGAGTGAAATTACAAGCGTTGGATGTTTGTATTACTCCTTTTACTAGCCCAAACTTACTCTTTTTTTTTTAGTAGCTCCCTTATCTCAGCGACAAAAAACATGAAGCAGACTAGGCTTTAGCCTCAGTTAAATCCTAGTGTTTTGCATGCCTTTTGTTCCTGTGCCCTCGTGTTGATCTGTGTATGTTCAGCCCTGGAGATGAAGATGATCGCAGTTGTCCTTTAAGTCTACCCTAGCGAGGCAGGGCAAAAGAAGCTGGAAAACGTCTAGACAAACCGGTGATGGAAAGCAAGTGGGCAGATGTGGGTCTTGACAGCAAGGACCAGTGGTTTTTTATCAGGTGAACAAACCCCTGTTACTGTTCCAAAACTCTCCAGGCACAGCAGTTCTGGCTGTTTTCCCCACATGCCTCCTGCCTTAAAGAAGGGTATTTTAACTCTCCACACTTTTGGTGGTAAATGGCCTCAGCAGACACCTCTTGTGGGTTTCTCTTTTGGTGACATCTTGCTCAGATGCTTCACTCATTGCTATTGACACCTACAGACTGCTAATTGCGACGGTCGCCGACAGACCAGGTCTCCGTTTGCGCGGGTTGGCTGCAGGCAGATCTTGCATGGGGCAGCAGTGGGGCCATGGGAGTCGGGGTGTGAGCACATCTTGGGGGTGGATGTCCACGGGCACGACCCAGAGGTGACATTGTCACCCTGCGTTGGGCAAAGCCCTCTGTTGGGCTTCCCCAAAGAAGCTGGAGCAGCTGAATCCCAGTTTGTCCATGAGCTGTGGGTGCCTGCAGTACAAACCTAGGGAAAAGCCGTAAGAATGGGGTCTCCAACCAAGTCCCCGTGTCCCTCTGGGGCACTGAGCACAGCCATGAAAGACAACAGAGGGTGCTGCCTACAGCACCTGCCTTCTCCTGGCTTTAGTTTCTTGCTCTAACATTGATGGTCAAAGAAACCCAACCCAGAAGCCAGGCTATAAAAAGCGTGAAACACATAGAGCAAGTGCAGCGCCTGCTTGCACCTGATAAATCTTCCCTTTTTTTCCTGCAAACAATGATTTAGGGATTCCCCTTTCTTCACTTAGTCTCACTCTGCAATCCTGGAAAGCCTGGATTTTTCAAAGAGTTGCAAAAACCCTTTTGCGGGATAACTGAGCCACAATGTTGCAGAAATACAGGAATCTACTAGATTCAAGTCATGACTCTTACAAATAGGTGGGATATTAAATTTAAGATGAATCTACTAGATCCTTGATCTTAATTGTTACTCTCAAGCTTCATAAGGTTTTATACAGCCAGTGCTCATATTCAGTTTTATATATTTCTGTTGCCTGCTAGTAAATAAGTCAGTAGTTTTTGCTTTCAGTATTCAATGTTTTCAGTAATTTTCCCAGTTTGTAGGACAAAAGCCTACTTAATGTTTACAATTCCTCCTCAGGTTCCTATGAAGGACTGAGCGTATAAATCAAAAGTAGGCTGGATTTAGTTCAGTCCATAACATCAAACATTACCCAGATTTAGTTCCCTCTAAGACTGAGAGCAAAGACATTCACCGAGTGACAGTCAAGTAACACAGAGATGCTTCTTCAAGTGGGAAACTGAACCAAACTACGCCTGCGCGTGTTTAATCCTATAATGTTGATGTGATAAGTATCTCGTTTTAAGGAGTTGATCATCACCAGTTGATGCCTTTTTATTAATGTAAAAATAAAACGCAGTCTTCTTGCTGCCTTTTCCACTAAGCAATTAAATTGATAGATGCAGTTGAAAATCCCGTTTAGGATTTTAATATTCTTGATGGCTTTTTATATCCATTTAACCAAATCAGTCTTGCTTAGAAAATATAAAACCTCAAGTGTTTGACCCCATTGCTCTAATACTGAGTGACCTCCAAATTAAGTTTCAATGGTATAAAACACGATTTGAATTGCTTGGTTTGAAGCAAATCTGTATTTTTCCTTGCTGTATTTTTCTGTATTTTTCTTGGGCCGTGTATTACTGTACGCCTTTGACCTCTCTCCAGGGCAGGGTCCCTGCAGAAAGCACTGTGCAGGCAGGTACTAAGCTGAGCCAACCAAAAAGTGAGAGGTCGTGGGAAATTTTTGTATTTTTTTTTTTAAAAACACAACTGGTTTTGATCCAAATTGGGTGGAAACCAACATTTTTCTGAATTTCCAGCAAACCGAAACCTCCGCCGTCTGTGATGTGGCTGGCTGGAACTGATACGCCGCTAGTTCCACTGCTGACAGCATCTGTCAGTGCCCCAGGCAGCTGCAGGAGGCTCCCAAAATCCCAGTGCTGGGGCAGAGCCGCTGGCACGCCGGGGTCCATCCGCCCCGCTGCTGCGGCCGCGACCTGTCAAACTGCCTCAGCTTCGTTGAAGATTTATCAATTAGAACATTATTGCCAGTAAATGTGTTATTTCGTTTTACCTTCCTTAGGCTGATCCGAGGTTGAGTGGCGTTCCTATCCAGGCTCCCTGGTCCCTAACATCCTTAGAACCATGGTATTTGCTGTGCTCATTGTCTCACCGCTATTCTCCAGGATATCCAAAAGGCATGTTTCCAGCCACCTTGGAAGCTGGCAATGCCACCACCGGTACGGAGGAGTCCCCTTTAAGTGACCAGTTTCACCAAGGAAGGCAGGTATCCGAGGTGATGGTGTGAACTTGCCGTTACCAGCAGTCTGGTTACTGCCGATGTCCTAACTCCAAAGCTTCTGCAGTTTTCCAGAAGGGTGGGTTAACCTTAATATCATTAATATTCTCTTAGACTTTTTCCTTTTGTGCTGTTTCTTAATTGCTGCCAAAGACTGTGACCGCGTAATATTTTTGAATATATTTTTTTAACTTGTAGCTATTATTCAGTTTGTGCAATAGAGTTTAAATATGACCAAAGTCAATTAAGTCTCTAAATCAGCAAGCTTTAAGTCAGCATGATTACTTCCACTGTATAAGGCAATAAGAACATTCTGTTGAAATATGGATACCTCTGTGATGTAAGAAGGGCTTTATAATTGCCTGCTTTGTGTCTCTGCATCATGCATTTTTATCCCAATGTGTTCCAAGTCACTAGTATATCCTAAACTGAACCATACCAGCTGTTTGCAAGGGCATGTAGTGNGCAGCCTGTTCCGATGCTTAATAACCCTCTCAGGGTCACACCAGTCCTCTTGATTTTGTGGGAAAGAGACAGTTCAAAGCATCCATCTAGATATAACCTGGCTGGAATGGGATTGATGCCCAGTCAAATCCCCGTTTCACTGCACTGGTAAAGCCAGCATTCGAACAGCGGTTTCTTAATAGCACCGTTAAACACTTTTCTGATTCAGAAGTGTATTGATTCCTATGTATCAACTTGAAACGTAGCTACTGCTCATTGTCAATATGGTTAATTCTGCAAACGGGCTTGGTAGCAGTGGCGTTGAAGGGAACCTACACAACATTAGCTCAAGCTTTCTACAAATAACCTTGCCATCCTCCTGAGGCCCACACTGAAAACAAACAGCTTTGCCAGAGCCCGGAGCAGTCTGATTCCTCTTTTAGCTTGTGTCTTTTCATGTCATAAAGCAGTCCGGAGGTTTCAGGCCCACCAGCTTCTGCCAATAATCCATTAAAGGAGAAACAGCCCCGTCGCGCAGAAAGCAGAAAATGAGTGTTTGCTTGCACAACACTGTTTTGGGGAAATAAGATCAGAACGTGGCAGAATCAGTCAGATAAACTGAGCTGCCTGAGGTTTGGTTACTGCTTTCTTCCATTGCCTGAGATGTGAAATTTTGACGCTGAGCAAGGTCTTTTCTGAGTTCCCAGCAAAACTGTTTGTTCCTCGTAGAGAGGCCAGTCATAAGTTCAGGATCCAGATGAACCTGATCTCCCCATCCCTCTCTCCTCTTTTCTCCCTTCCTCTTGCCAAGTAAAAAACCAAAAGCCTCAATAAGGTCACATGTACTTTCTCTCCACAGATCTTGGCTGGTTGCTGGAGACAAACTATGGTGCTCAATGTGAATGTGACCAAAGATAAATCAGGTCTAGTGGGTCTTCTTTTCGGTTGTGCTGAATTTCCTTTGAATTGCTGCAGTGACAATTCATGTCAATTCACGGGAGGGGCTTCCCATGGTGGGTACAGCTGCAGAACCACCTCTCCTGGTGGGAAAGGGGAGCAGAGGGCTGGGACTCTGGTCATCCATCCCTCCTCACTACAGGTGAAAGTTTTTCTCTCATCCTCCATGGGATCAGAAGACAATTTTCATACAGAATGTCATCCAGGGCAGTCCAGTGAGCAGCCCAGTCCTACCCAGCCAACTCTCCCATGCTTTGGATGAAGAGACACTGAAGATTCACGACTACTGCACCCTGGAGAGCATGGGGGGACCACAGACAAGCCTCTCACCAGCAAGTGCCCACCCAGGTCCTTGGCACAGTGGGTCCCTGTATCCACGTGACTTTCAGGGACAGTCGCATCAATACAAAGGTGGGATTATGTTGTTTTGGGCAATGGCATTATGTTGCTCCTGGCTGGCAGCTTTTCAGGTTGAGAGGGGTTTTCAAACGCACGTGACGATGTGGTGCCCCCTGTGAGAGGAACGCACTGCTGGGAACTGGGAGATGTGGGTTCAAGTCCTCAGTGTCCCAGGTCAGCTATTCAGCACTATTAAGCCAAAAGAAAAGGCCCGTGAAGTGGGACCCAGTCCCAGAGCAGGATACATGCGTCGCTTTGCTGAAAAACCCCATGCTCACTGTAAGGCATTACCTAAAGATTGCTGCTAGGGACATTACAGAAAGAGTTTGTGTGATCTCCCTTACCTCCCAGGAGCGTGAGCAGCTGATTTGGGATTGAAGGGAGGTGATCTTCCCACCGAGGAGCCAGAGCCACCGGCCCCCAGCCATACATGCAGCCAGCCCCACAACCGAGCAGCAGTCACTGATTTTTTTTAAGTGCTGCAGCACGGGGACACAGTGTTCGTCTCTTATCAATGACAAGGTGATTAGAATTAAATTTGAGGTTCTTCCCCTGTCCTCAGGTTGAGAGGTCCAAATTACATCTTATGGCAGTGCCTGGGCAGGAGCGAGGAGAAGGCAGCACCAAGCCCTGCTTTGGCAGCTGCCCTGGGAGGAGCTTGGGATTCCTTGGGAGAAGGGAGCAGGATGTGCAGCATGGTGGTGGGACATTTTGGAGAGCATGGGTGAATTTGCCAGCCCAGGCTCTGGGCCCAGCTCCACACCTGCCAGCTCTCACCACCGCTTGCCTACCTGTCCTAAACGTTATCATCCCTGGCACCAGGACCACTCCTTGTTGGGTCTGGCAACAAGCACGGGGCATGAAAAGTACTCAGCTGCTGTCCCACAGGGCTTTTAGTAGCTGGATAATTCTCGGTGACTCAAGGAGGGCTGGTCTTGAGAAGTGTTTTGATGCCAGAGCTATTAAAACTAATGCTACCTTTGGATTGAGACAAAAGAGAGGGAGTTTGCGGGTCGATCTGAGAGAACTTGATGCTGCCTGCAATGAGTGCCTCTAGCTGCATCAGCTGGTGAGTCACTTAGGAGTGTCTAATTTAGGGACTCTTAGGAAACAAAATTGTAGCAACCAGCTCTCCCGTTCAGACTGGTGTGAGGGAGAAGTCAAGGGCTTGGTTCGCTGCAGCCCGGTGCAAAGCAGTGTCAGACTCTTGCTTTCCAATGCGGTAGTTTTCCAGCAACCTTGCTGTGGTGTAGAGGTTCGGCAGCCTACAGGAGAGCCATGAACGGAGCATGCTGTTACGACATGGGGAATCTTGGGCAAGGCACTCACCAGGCGTAAGTCAGGAGAGCCCCTGTATTTTATAGGTATTGAATCACCGCTCACACAGAGTGACGGACGCTGATAACACAGTGCAGCCTGTGCGTTACTGACCAGTAACATGGTACCATGGGATCTGCGATGCTGGCTTCGCATCCTGCCCTGTCTTGCTCCTCCATTCCTGCTCACATCATCTGGCCATGGAGAATCTCTGCTCCTAATGCCCTCCTCTACCTCTCCCACTCCGTAGCTGAGGATCCCTCCTGGGGCTGGATTGCCATGGGGGAGGGAGTGTAGGAAGGAGGACGAGTGAAAGAGAATCGAAGCCCACTCTCCTCTTTTGGCAGCTGGTGCTCCCAGAGGTCTCAGCCCTTGGATAATGTGGCCACTGGCCTCACACTGGAATGGCCCTGAAGCATCATGGTGTGGTTTTGGCACTGTGAGTGATTCCAGTAGCATCACTCATCACCGTTCCCAGCACGAGCCGGTATGTAGTACCCTGTCCATTTTGTAACCCCTTCTTTCTCCCAGAGAGGAAGGAACTAAAATGAAGGTTTCAGCATTAATTTCGAAGTGGATGTCATGAATCAGAGTGCACCAAAATATACACGGATCCCACTCATTCCCAGCATGACCAGTGTAATGTCAATGTTTTTTATTACCAGTGTGTTCCCATTATGCAGCAGTTACATCTATTTTCACCAAGCTTGGATGTGCAGGGAAAACAAATGAAGAAAAGAGCACTAGCAGAGTAATTAGTCAAGGAAAACCAGCTAGCCTGATGCTGAGGTTCACAATTGTGATCTGTTGAAGCAGCAGTACATTAATCTAAAACAGTGCCACGTGGATGCTTTCCACTTTTTCTCACCACATTGTATTATCCCACAACTGCCCAATGGTAGGTTGTTTTCTGCCTTCTTCTCAGTATCTTGCATTGAGGCCGCAGACTGCAACTTTCCAGCTTCATCAGGCTGTGCTGCTAAGTGTATGAGATGATTTTTTTTTCAGAAATGAATCCTGGTGATGAAAAGGAGAGGATTTCTCCACAGGAAAACATTAATTGCCTCAAGTCCCCTCTTAACCTACAGGATTTGAGTCTACAGCTCTGCTCTCCTCAGCCTGTGCCCTCTCCGTAGTCACACGCTGTAGCCAGGAATGCAGGCACAGTGGATGAGAAAAAGTAAAGAAAGGAGTCTGTTTCTGTACCCCATTTGATAATCCCAGACAGTACCGGGATTATTTATTGTTATTAACATGTCTTACCTTCAAGATTCCCTGCCCTAGCTATAAAATGGCTATAGATGCAGACTAAGTCCATGGTCTGGGTTTTGAGACCATAAGCTGAACAGATTTCCTCCTTCCTCTATATTTTTGCATGGTAAAAGAATTTGTCGTGTTTCAGTAGGGCCAGGATTTCGACTGAGGATTGAGAGAGCTGAGGCAAGGTTCAGAGTTAGACCCAAAGCTGTAACAGCCTGGGAACTGTCTTTGGACACTATTCTTGTCCCTTTCCCTGGCACTTCCTCTGACCAAGCCCTTCTCCGGGTCTCTGTTATCTCTCTGTTAGGATGGGATTATTCTGCTAAACCACTTTAATACAGGGCTTTGGAAGAGGCTGGAGAATGCCCTTGAAATACTGATGGAAAAAACATTGCAGTTCTCACTTTTTAGAAATGTCCATATATAGCCAAACTTAGGCAAACTTAGTCTCCAAGCGGATTTATTTATCCTAGCAGACTGCGTGCTCAGTGGCTTTCTCCAATGATACTCTGCTCCTCAGGTTTACATTCCCAGGGGCTGAATCCTGGAAAGATCAGCTTTGAAGAACATGCTGTGACGTGTCTCGTCCAAGAGGTACGAGTCTCCCTGTCCTGCCTTTATCAGATCACCTAAAAGGAGTCTTATCCACCACCGTTAGTGTTACAGATGGGCAGCAAAATGAGATTAGCGATGCTTTATGCCATGTGCGTGCCACGTGTGAATGAGTCCATGTGCTGCTGATCATACTCAGCCCTTTTTAGCACCTTTTCCCCCAGTGTTTCAGTTGTTTAATGTGTCCATTAACTTTCAGAGAAAATGGGAGAGGTGGAGAAATATTGTTCTTTGTGGGAAAACTGAAGCATGGGGTTCTGTGACTTTTTCCCAGTCTCTCCGTAACTCACTGGTAGAGCTGAGGGACAGCTTGGATCTCCTTGTTCCCAGCTGATTGTGCAAGACACTGCCCGCGGCTGTGATACTCCAGATCCGGTCGGTGATGCTGCTCATCCTGGGTGGTTCTGTGTTTGCCGGAGTGCTTTGGTGAGCAGGGCGAGCCGCGGGGAGTTTAGCTGGACATGGGGGTGTGCGTGCTCCCCCCGGGGACGTACCACACACGTGCCAGGCTCAAAGTGTGTCTATTACTTACCTGCCTCGTGTCCTGGCTTGATCACCACCCCACCTCCTGCCAGGGCCGCGTAGGATGGGGTGGCTGGCGGCAGCCTGCCGTGTTCCTGGCTCTGCGTGAATTTCTGCCCCCTGCAGCGAATCTAGGCTCGCCAGCTTCCCAGAAAAGGCCATCATCCCTCCCACAGTGATAGAGCAGGGCTCCAGCCCAGTACAAATCCCTTTGGGAGCTCCTTTTTTTTTTCCTTTGGGAGCTTCCCAATGCTGCCGCTGCTGCTTTCATGCCTGTCCCCATTTCCTCCCTGTCACTCTGGCTGGCTTCACCTGCTCTCTGAAGTGACCTTTCTGCCGGGTGATGGGTAGCTCCGGCTCTTTGGTTTTTTTCCGTGAGCTCTTGCCCATCATCTGAAGCAGGGGAAGCTCCCTCACCAGCAGCTGGATGCAGAAAGCAGAAAGCTCACCCGCTGTTGCGCATCTCACTTGCAGGGAGGCAGCCAGCTGTGATGGCTTCCAGCTCCCCAACGGCTTTCCAAGTGTCTCTGCAAATTTAGGCTGGGGCTGGGGCTGGACAAGTGTAGGCTGGGCTGGTCCTCAAGCACCGAGGCTCCTCAAGGGGCTGTGCGGCTCTGCCTTGGCTGTCAGGGCCACCTTCCTCTCTCACCACCAACGCCGAGGCGAACCTCGAGCATCTCCAGCGTCAGCAGAAAGGTCGGCGCCAGGAGGAGGGACACCCGGGCACAGCCCAAGCCCAGTGGGCGCCACTTGAGCCTCCTTGGGACCTGGCCTGGAGTATCGGATCCAGGGCGATGATCTGAGGAGACAGGCTTCCGCGGGACTGCATTCTCTTCCCAGCAAGGGCACAGTTTCTCAATTTATCTCAATTAAAATAATGAATAAGGATGAAAGATCTAAAAACAACAACAAAAAAAATATCAGGGGTAATCTTTTAACCATAGAAATCATCTTCAGTAGCAATAGTTTGTAAACATGGCTCAAAACTAGGCTTCAATCACTATATCTGTGTATCGCCATGGCCTGGATTGCACTTGGCCGCCCTCCAGGAACCCACTTGATATCCATGAGAGCCTTCCAGCAGGCAGGGAATCCAGGCTGTGCAGTGGCCACTGACACCACTCTTTTGACAACAGGGACTTTTTTTTCCAGCCTACTCAAATGAGGGGAATATATTTTATATTTATGGTCAGCAATAACTGGAGAAATGTTCCCCTCTTCAGCTGTTATATGTGAGTCTGGGCCCTAAGGATTTCTTGCAAGAAGATATCTTTCTGCCACAAAGAATTTGATTTTTAGGTGCTCTGACTCCGTTGACCTAAATATCGCCCTATAAACCATAAATAACGTGCTTAACAACATTATGATTTTTGTGGTATCATGTTCTCATAGCAAGGTTTCAAGGTCATGCTAGCTTTTTTTTGTAGTCATCTGACACGGTGACTAAATTCTTTATCAAGTTCTGGTTTGTAGCTGAGAGAGTCTTGTGCTTCCTGATGATAGCTGTCACCAGAGTCCCTACCTGTGTCTAAATAATCAGCAGAAGGGCACAAGGGAAATGGACCACAAAGGGGACATAGGGGCCACGTACCGTCTATCACACATGCCTTATTGTTCTTTTTTTTTTTGCATGGTAGGGGACAAATCCTGCTGATGTACAGATTTCTTCCTGCAGGACGTGTTTTCCTGCCTGCTCAAAGACCTCTGAGGAAGTGCCTGCACCTTACAAAACGCGTGAAGGACCAGGACCTCTGCATAACAGCCTGATCTCACTGCTGGGGAGCGCGTTTAGTGGTGAGAATCGATTCAAGATGACTAGTTAGGAGCACTCGTATCTCAGCACTCAGCTTGCTCCCCTCTGCTGCATCTGGAGGTCGTCTCAACAATTCCAAAAATAGAAATGGAGAGTTCTTTGTGTTTGCCAGTTTTTAAATGTGGGGGTTTTGCATTTTCAGGTTCCTTCCCTGCAACTTTCAAGAGGCTCGAAACAAACTCCTCAGGAAAAACACACACCGTGCCTCCTTCCCCACCCCTGCCTGAACAGTGGGGACCACGGCTTCCTCTGCTGAGTCCAGAGCATCAGCTAGTCTGAGGTGTGGGAAAATCATGTAAAGTGCCTCTGCTGGTGGATGCCTGGCAAAAAGAAACAACCCTGGTTTACTCAGAGAGTGTGGAAAGGTAAGAAAACAAGGCGGCTGAAGTGATTTCATTCCAAGGTTTTGTCAGGGAAATGTATTGGACTTCATACCTCTGCTACCGAGGGCTTTAAGCTTCTCATCCCATGGAATCTAATTTCTGAAAAACACGGTGATGAGGGTGGAAAGGAGAAAAACTCTTTGCCAAGTAAGGTGTTGCTCCGTGAATAGAGGATGAACGCAGCCAGCATCTGCGCTGACCCGACAAGGAAATTAACCCAGCCTGAGACTTCACACCAACGACTGAAATGGTTTTCTAAGAGAACCTCTTTGTTTGGGGTTTTGGTTTGGTTTTCATGTTTGGGTTGTTTTGGGTTTTTTTTTTTATTTGTTGGTTTGGGGGGGGTTTAAAGTCTGCAGGGGGACTTCTGTGTCCTTTAAACAGGCTGTTTCTCCAAACAGACTTGACCTCGTAGTGAAAGCAAGCCAGTGACTTTTCATGGCTCAAGGTCTAAATGTTGCCAAGAAGTTTACTATTTATAGGCTTAACACCTGACTAGGTGTTAAATAGCTCTTGCTGATAGACCTTTTGGTGCAGAATTATCACTTCAGACTGAGACTGGACTGAAAACCCAAAGACCTGGAATGCTTGAAAGGATTCAGTTAGGAATTAAGATCTATTTAAGAAAGTGCATTTAATGCATCTTGTGTAAGGTGTGTGTCACTCAGCAGGATTAGAGACTTTGGTAACGATAGACCAATCCTTTATTTAAACAACATATCAGTGAATTTACTTAAAAGAAAATCTCCTAAGTGTTTGAATACAGCTTTAAAACACAAATGGGTTTATCTACACCAAAAGAGCCTTCTGCAAGCTGGATCTATGTTTAACAGCCTCCACTGGGTGGTGTTCCCCCTCGTTCTAACACAAATATCCCCTTGACCCCAGTATATTTGTTAAAAAAGCAAGAGAAAAAAAGTATCAAAGCTCATTGGACTGACTTGCTTGTTTGGAGAAGCTGACAGAGCAGAGTTGACCTTAGACATGTGGGGGGGAGTCAAGGAGCAGGACTTTATTCATTTTATAGTGCAATAAATGTTTCAACATATCACAACCCTCTTGGTTGCCTTGCGTGGGGCTACAGGGGTCACAACCAATTTGCTGAAAAACATTGCCCTATAAAACAGTCTGGGGCCTCTTCTACTGCAACTCTAATCCTCTGATAAATAAGTGGAGAAAAAGAGACCGTGTCTCTCACAAAAGGGTGGAAGCAGAAGTTCAGAGCTGTCTCCCATCCACGCTGCTCCCACGCAAGCATGTGCCGTGGAGCCATTTTAGGGAAAGGTCCACAGTTACCTGGAGAGAGAGAATCCAACCATGGTCAAAACCGAAGTCCTAAGGGCTGAAGGTGTGCTTGCGAGGCCTGAGAAAAGTGCTAAACGAGGCCAATGGGCTGCAATTTGTCCTGGCAGGTTTCTTCAGGTTGGCTCTACCCACGCGTTGCATGGCTGTGTGGAGCCAGGAGCACAGCAGAGCTGCCAGCCAGCGATGGTAAGGGGAAGCAAGGTGGTCAGGAGGCTCAGGGTGCTTATAGCCACTTTCAGTGCAGTCTTGTCCTGCAGGGATAAATAAGAAAGAATAGGAAAAGATACACTAGGAAAAGAAAAGGTTGGTATTGCCTGGTTGATCTGCTCTTTCTTTGCATATTTATGTGTGAAATTTCCAGCATGTTATGAGACATTAGTGGGTTTTGATGGATTGCTTTGTCCTCTCTTACTCCAGTGTGACTCCATCAGCTTCTCTGGTGCTGAACCAATATACCTGAACACGCCACTAAACGATTACTGGTTCCGGTGCTTTGTTATACAGATGTGACACAGAGCAGAAACAAGCTGATCTTGAGGCCAAACACGTGGTGTGGATTGTGGTTACAAAGATCAGTGACGAGGACAGGTAAATCTTTCTGCTTTTTTCCCCCTTTTAAAAAAAAAAAAATTATTAACAAAATTATTATGAAACACTCCATTCTTATTCACGTCATGAGCACTGAACCAGTAGCCAGAGACTTTTCATAGCACTGGTGAAAATTTACACGATCAATCACTTTTTTTGTGGTAGGAGTGTTTTGGGTCTTGCCAGGCACAAACATGTCTAAAGCTCTGCTGGTGCCACGTGCTGCCCAGGCTGCCCCGAGTTCCTCGGGAGCTGCTGCCTGCAAAAGTGAAGTCTTGATGCATGGGGGCGGTTTGGGATTATCTTGGTTTTCCTTGACTATGTTTTAGCGGTGGCAACTGTTTGCTGTGCAACTCGACCTCCACGTTCGCAGCGTGCCCCGGTGTCATTTCCATGGGCGGCAACGTCTCAAAAGCCGGGTTGGTGCGTGCAGCCTTGCTTTGCCCTAATGCCTGTCTCGCAGTGACAACATCCATCGGGGATGGAGATTCCCGCTCCTGGTGTTCCAAGCCACATGTGGGTCTCTGCTGGTACACAGCAAGAGTCTGGGAGAAGTTTGGCAACAATAGCCCAGAAGTGTGCTCTCTGGGGCTCTTGGACTCATTGCTTCAAAATGCCACGGAGATACAGAATTTAGCAGGTTTCAAATTTGGGTTCAGCATTACATGAAAAAAGGGACCGTAGAGAAGTAAATAATCAGAAAAATATTTGGAAGACTTGCGAAGTGCCAAGTTTTGAAGATTTAAACCAGTCTTTATGAGCTGGCAGGATGTCTCTGAGGGGAACAACGTATCCTGCCAGAAGTTTCTTGCAAATGCTGCTAAACGACCAGTGTCAGAGTCAGCTGATGGGGTCTATTTAAGCTGACCACTGGGCTGATTGATTTTCAAGTACTGAACAACAGAAAATAAGATTAAATCAGAGATTAATCCACGTTATATGGCTGTGACCACAGATAATGTGACAGACATGATGCACTGTTGCAGCAGAGAAAGCAAAACCATTTTCATGAAAAATAGAATGTGCCAACCAAGAAATGGCTCAGTCTTTGCAGCATTTCAATAAAAATATCTTTGCAACTCTGCATGGACCCCCCTACACTCATATATAGTGTGAGTAGCTTAAGATGTCTAAACTTGTCTCACAATCTCTGTTCAAAAGGAAATCACTCATTAAAGGAAAAAATGGTAAACATGATTTAAGCACTTTGTAAAGGCACTGTGCTGATAGCACAGCACTTTCTGGAGAGCAAGCACAAATTGGATGGACAAATTTCCCTACACTGACGCAGTAACACACCTTGCTTTGGTCCCAAGAGACTGTCCCACCCAAGGGTGAGAGGTTTTTTGGCTGAGGAGACCAGGCAGTGCCTGCTGTAGCCCATGATGCGACGGATTACCCTGCTCCTACACCCAAACCGAGCCCACACATCCTCCCATCGCCTACTGGGCAACTGCCAGGCATCAGCCCCCTCCATTTGGGCTGGATCAGCTTTGCCCTAGTGACCCAGGGAGCAGTTTGTATCCCATTTCTAATGCCTTGAAACAAAACCCTCTCCTTGCTCAGCTGCCACCGGAGTGTCGGTTCCCCGTACGCCCCCAGCGCTTGCTCAGCAGCACCGTGCGCTGCCTTGGCGCTTGCAGAGCACCCTAGTAACAAGGTAATGAGCCGATTTGCACATTACAGCTAGTGGCCCCCCCGTTTGATGGCCAGCAGCATTCAGCATTTTCTGTCTCATCCTGGGGACCCTCCCTCTGCCAGGCTGTAGCTCCAGGGACAGGGGTGGACGGGGACCCTGTGCACCAGCTAGGGACCTACGAGGACATTTCAACAGTAGGGAGCCACCAAGGCCACCAGCTCCTCGCACCGGAGCAGAGCTCAGCATTGATGGCCATCACCCACACGTGGCCAGAGTGTCAGCATCCCCACCGTGCAAGGCCTGGTGAAAACACCTTCACCGTTCCTTATCAGCAAAGTGGGCCTAGATAAATGCCAAAGGAGAGAAGCACGGCAGCAGCTCAAATGGAGAAAAATGCATCCTGCGTATCGTTACAGCTCTCACTACCATCAAGGCAGCTTGGATGAAGTTCAGCTCTTTACTCTGGCCTTCATCCGTGCTAGTGTGCTTGTTCTCATCTTATCCGTAAAGGTGTTAAGCAGATATTCCATCTCACTTTGTAGTTTTAACACTTGTATGACAGATTTTTTCCCCCTGTGCTCAGGTTTTCCCCGGAGCTATGATCTCCACACACAGCTCAGGACGCCAGTGACACTTACTTTGGAGATCTGTCTCTCCCTGCCTCCACCACGCTGACTGCTGTCATCTAGCCCTGTTGTAGCTGAGAAAACGATGTATGCAGCAAGTTACTTCTTTAATGTGAAAGAATCTGTCCTCTTCTAGGCTTAGGGTGGGAGTTTTAACAGCCATCTAACTCTTCTCTTGAGGAATCAGAGATCTCTCACTTTGGTGGGAAAAAAAAATTCTACAATTCTTTTGACAATTCCACTCTAATTTCCCTATTTATGCCCTTTTGTAAGACAATATAGACTGCCATACATAAATTACGACAGGACAGTAATTACTACTTGATACAAAAAGAAGAGAGAACAAATACAGAAAAAAGATTTTTTTTTCTGTCTCCTTGCTTTTTGTGATGTCTCCTCCCGCAGCGTGCTTGTGACTCTGGTTATTGCACTCTCTGCTCACCAGCTCAGTAGACAGACTCCAGAAGCCTGCTGAATTAGGTAAGTGTACGGTTATTTTTAACCGAGTTGAACGTTACATGTTCGTATGGCATGTTGTGCAGCAGATATACACTGGTGTCATATGACATTCTGTCCAGACACTTGTCCTATATTTAGCTCTAAATTTAACCTGAGAGATGTAGGGCAAATAATTAAATGTCAGCCCTGCAAAACAAACCTGTTGCATTGCGATTTGAACTTAAAGGGGGCATACACCTCTGTTTCTCTCTCAGTCGTGCTCAAAGCAGACAGTGCAGGACAACACAGCTCTCTCAGTGGCCGTATAAAGGACAGTTCATTCGATCAGGGCTTCAGATATTGTGTTTATTACATATGAGTTTGACCGCACAGATAAAACAGCACATGGTAAATAGAGATGATGGCGTGGTGTCCTTTAGCACTGTCTATTCTGGTTCTTTCGCTGCTCTCACCTGCACAGCAACTGATGCAGTCCCAGTCCTGGCCATCCCATCGTGGGGAGCAGGCCAGTGTAGCACGGCAGGAGTCAATGTTGATGACACCTTGTCCCCCTGCTTTGAGTTTCTGAGCCCCATGGCAGCAAATCCGCTTCCAGTTGGGCTGGCCAGGAGCCACCTTCAGCATCCATCTCAAACCAGGCTGGAGCCCACTTCTCAGGAACCAAACCTGCCCACTTCTCCCTGGGCTGTGCACGGGAGGGTCCTGCTCTGCCTCATGGCTCCGGTAGCTCCTGCTAGCCTTAATTTAACGCCAAGCATATAGAAAGTCGTAATTCCTTGAACTTCATTGGGCACCAAGTTACGCACATTTCTGCAAGCTGCTGAATGTAGGTAGGGGCATCTTTTGGTTTTTGAGGGATGTTTATCCGTATCTAGAAAGCCTGCTCCTCTGAAGTCATTGAGGGAAGGGAAAGGAAGGAGAGCAACGCAACAGGTCTTATTGCATACAGCAAGCACAACTGTTAGGAACAAATCAGTCTTAAAGGAATTAGAGGGTACCAGAGAAAAGCATAAAAGAGACTTTGTTCATAAACTAGCCTAAAGGATCAAATGGAGAGGTAAACAGCCATTGTATATCTCCAAAGACTGCTTTAAAAACCTGTGGAAAGGTTGTTTCCCATCAAAATCAATTTCATTTTTCCATCATTGATGTTTTGGCATCACTTTTCTTCCCAGGACCTTTCCTATTCACCACAGCTTTTGTCTCTTGCTGCTATTGTCGCCCTCCTTCTCCCCTGCAAGATTCTCGGAGCAACGGGGTTGCAGCAACATCTCTGAATTTTGTGGGTTTTGTAAAGGTCAAGAAAAAGACAAGTCTTTCATTAGAATTCTTTCTAACGTACATTATAACATAAGATAAATGATATTTGCACGGCAAAGAGTGACTAAAAGATAATGTTTATGCTTTCCCTCTTCCTCCAAGGAACATGTATTTGTTTACGTAGTCTTGGGGTTGCGTTCACTTCATATTAGCATTTTGTGTTCCCTCTGACTGATTCCTCTTTCAGTCCGAGTTGGTGGCCGTGACCTTATGGTGACATTTGCAGAGAGGCAGTGACTGCGGTAGCTGTACGTTCTTCTAACGCAGGGCAGGGCCGGGCTGAGTCATCACATACCTGAAATGGGGCTTAGGACCCTGGATACTGCGTCCTGGATATCCTAGAACTCTGGATATTTCCAGAGGAGCGAGGACTCCATTTTGTTTGTATCCGAAAGGTAAAAATTTGCTGTGAGGAGTGACAATGCCGAGGTGGAAGCTGCACGCTGAGCCGAAGCCCGCCCTGCCGCGGGGGTGTGAGTCAGGAGCCATTAGCGTGGGATAAATTCCTACAGAAAGGGGAGCTGTGTTCTGAGTAGAGTGATCTCAAAACACCTCCTTCTTTGCAGCAGCGTTTAGGCAGCAGAGTCGGCAAGAAGTGGTGTGTATTGTATTCCCTACCCCTGGGCACGTGTGACATCCTGCACCTTTTCCCATATAAGTGCCTCTGGCTCCTCACCTCTCTCCGGCGACTGGGGCCAAAGCAATCAGTAGTTGTTGCAAAGGAAATTGAATCCTTCGTCCCGCCGTGGGAGTTTCTATCTTCTCGTGATTTGAACGTGGGTTGTACAGCAGGAGGCACAGCAGGGTTCCTTTTGGTTCTAGTGGTTGCTTTTAATCTTTGGGAGTGTCTGATGGAAGCAACACTGAACGCAAAGCTCTGCTCGCGGCAATGCGATTGCAAAAGGCACAGAGATGTGTGCCCAAGGTCTGTGCTCTCGGTGAAATACGCCACCCATCTTGCTGTCTTTCTACAGGAAAAACGTTCCGACAAGACACACAGAACAAGGGAGCAGTTCAAGGTAATCGGTGCACAAAGCAGTATGCTGTTCTGTGGCAAAGTATTATGAGGATTTATGAGGACCGTTACTGTCACAACTAATCAGTATTTTCTTCCTTTCAAAACGGCCACGCATGAGCCAAGCGTTCAGGTGCAGGAGAGGTTTTCATCATTGGTAGTTACATGGACGAGAAAACAGGTT
Organism: Rhinoptilus africanus; assembly: GCA_013400135.1. Classification (NCBI taxonomy): domain Eukaryota; kingdom Metazoa; phylum Chordata; class Aves; order Charadriiformes; family Glareolidae; genus Rhinoptilus; species Rhinoptilus africanus. The sequence goes on from VXBO01001098.1 coordinate 520,884, forward strand.
GTGCTAATGTCAGTTCTCACCTGCATTTCATCATGTTTTGGGACGTCTGTGGCAGCTCTGCACACAGAATGAGTCTATTACAACCTCATCGGGCTACCGGGAGGCACAAATGAACTTTGTTTTTTCACCAGCCTCAGTTGCCTGATTCAGATTTGTCTTAAAACAAAACAGCACTTATTAGAGCTGGAGGGTGCTTGATTCAACTAATGGAAGTAGGGACACTGAACAGCCCCAAAACTTAAGGAAATGTTAAGTGTACTTTCCTAACCTGACTTCTGCTCGCTATTTTGAAGAAACATGAAAAATAAAGCAAATCTTGCTGTTTATTTCACCATTTATTATTTTCCTGTGGTCATCCTTCTTTGTCTTCTCTCAGATTCAAATCTCTTTTATTGTGCCGTGTTTGTCAGACCCTAGCTGACTCCCCCATGAGCATGAGTTGGCTGTTTCCATCATTTTCTATTTAAAGAGAAAGCAAACAGATCTAATATGCAGTGCCTGAGCCTGAAATCTGTCCCAGAAAATGGCATAAATTTATGTATTTATTTTTGCAGGTGACATTTTGTAATCTCTTGGAATGTCTTGGGGTTAAGCTGAAAATGCAGATCCATAACCGTGCGTGCCCCAAGGGAAATATTAACAAATCTGATGCAAAGCTAATAAATCATAATGATTGTTATTATTATGCTTTGGATGTGCTGTAATAAATCCATAACATTGTTTTATTGCAAGAAAAAATCAACCCCCAAATGTATGATTTCATTCCTGTATGGTAATATTTCTGTAACTAATATTTCAGACTTCTATGAGGTCTTCCTCTGTGGATACCAAAGTATTTCACAGATACTAATTAAATAAGGTCCTATTCGGCAATCTCTATCCATATAAGTAGTCTTCTTGGCTTCCCGTCTGCAAGGAATTTTGGACTCTTCTCTAAAGTTAATGCATTTGATTATTTCCACTTCACTAGTTTAGAAAATGTGACACAGAGGAGTTAAATGATTTACTCAAGACAAAAGAGAGTTAGTGGTATCTGAAAATAGATCTTCTGAAGCAGAGACCTGCACTTTTCTTGGAAAATGGTGCATCAATGTTTATAGGAGCTCCAAATACATCAAAGGGGTGCATGGGGTTTTGCAAGGAAACCCAGGAACGTGGGAGGGAAGGGAATCGCAGTGTGCTTGGTGTGAATGGCAAGGGGAACCACCCACAATATTCATAGCTGATGGGACCCTCAGCCCCAGTGTCTGCTTTATAACTGAGCAGTCCATCCTTCTGCTAAACATAAATCTGCATCACAATATCGGCATTTTTCCTTGAGTTCAGTGGGACATCAAGCCGGACACAAGAGTGCCAAGGGTGTGGATCCAATGAGACCGCCAGAAGGCAAGCAGAAGTGTTAAATGGGGGAGGTATTCACTCTTGGTTTTAAGCCAAGGCTGGTTACGATCTTAAAGTAATGTCAGGAAAAAAAGTTCTGGGTGTTGTTTAAAAGTCACGGAGGGTTGGCTGTCATGTTTTCAAGGGCATAAGAAATTCATACCCTCTTGGAGACAACATCCAGGGCTCCTTTGCCTGCCACAGTAGCTTCTAAATATCCTTAACTTTGCAAAAAACAACAGGCCTAGAACTAGTTATGAGGGGCAAATGGTTTTGCGAGCAGCACAGAAGGTGGACGTGTCACGTACTGGCCATCCTGTCATGCTGGAGCAAGGTGAATCGAGGAGCAAGCATGGAGAGGGAATAATGCTGCTCCTGGAAGACCCTAAAAGCAAAGCAGGTGAGTTGGAAGGGATCAGCTACTATTTGATGATATGGTCTTGCTAAATTTGTTCCCTTCAAGATTGCTCTTGTTAAGCCTTAGCCAGGGGGTGTTTATGCACTGGCGGGGTGAGTACAGCTAGCCTGGGGCTCGACAAGGTACTCAGAAAAGAAACCAGATCTAGGCTTTATTATCTTTACATGCAATGTTTTGCCACGGGAATCAATGAAGCAGGAACTGAAGGAAAAAGCATAGGTATCATTTTGATTCTGTATTATACGGTTTCCCTCCATTCATCGTATTAGCTGGACAAATACATAGAAACCTTCCCAAAGGGAGTATTATCCCCATGTTCCAGCTAATCCAACAGTGACAATTCTCCTGTATGTGCCTGACTGTTTTCTTCTAGCTCCTCCCCAGATGAGGGCTATCTCTCCCTTGGCCAGCTTGCCTTCTGCCAGATATGGGGCAGATGGCTACCATTTCACATTAATGGCTTCAAAGAGTCCGAGAGAGGGTCTGTCGTTCACATTTATGTAGTACGAAAGCAGTTCTTGTCCTGTAGGAAGCTCTTACAAATACTGCTTGGAACAGGTTCACAGCTGCTTTTGTCATCTTTTGGAATCCTGAAGTCTCAAACTTGCAGCCTTAAAACTATACGAACCGCTCTAAAACATCAATAAATACCCACATAATGTTTGCCTGTTTCGTTTAACAAGCAGCAGCTAAAAGAAAAGTAAATTGAGCTCCTTTCCCCCCAAGTAAATAAAACTCTCCAGGACAACATATTTTACTTCAAAATTATATGGCAATTTTTTTTTTTTTTCTCTTTAGGTTCCAGAAACATGTCCATATATGGTCTTCTTGTCAGGGACAATAAATAATGATGTAATAGAAGGGTCAACTTTGTGTCATTTAGCTACAGGATGCTTGATGAAGTGAAGTTCTTCAGATAATGCAACAAAGAAGAACTTTAGGATGGATAAAAGTTTCTGCCGTGCATCTTCAAACAGGAAATCTGAGATTCAGAACAACTTATATTTTGGCTTGTATTCGCTGATCATGGGGTGATCCAGAAATAAACTCCAGGCTTCAAAGCAAGAGCATTTCAAAGCCGTCCTGCAGTTGATCGAAGCACCCAGGCAAAGCAGGGAGATGAATACCAGCGAGGATTTTCTGAATTAAGACTTAATCAAGGAGATAACCCATTTCAACAGTATTATTAGCCTTTTATTTCACAACAAAAAGGTAATACAAATATGCATGTTTTGCACTTATTTAGCATTTTCAATCTGTCAGTTTGCTCTGTCTATGCAAATATTTATTCCTATAACCTAACACCCTAACACAATCTTGGGAGTTTTGTGGTTTGCTTTTGGGTTGGGGTTTTTTTTTTCAAATAAGCCGTAAAACACTCGCTGGTGTTAAGCAGAACTGCAGCTCTGCCTTTTCCTTAATTTTCTCTTACGTGCAGGTGATGATTTTATCTTTGTCCCTGGAATAGCTTGCTCAGAAACAATTGTCGTTGTTGTTCCAGCATGCAAATGTACAATGTAGTGTGGAAGTCAGAGGGTGAAGGAAGAAAAATGACATCAGCAATTGCATTTATAAATTTCCAGGTGGCATGACACGACGCTAACGTTGCACTGAATGCGGTGTGAATTAAAGCTCTCTGAAAAGAAACAAAAACTTGCAGGTGTACGCGTTTCCAGTAAAGAGTTTACACAGAACCACAATTTGACGGCACCATAGCACATGCCAGACTGAGAGGTGACCTGTTTTGACAGCTGGGACTGGACAAGGGGATTTGTTTGCTTGGAGGATTCTTTTCGGAAGCCTGGCTTTGCTCCTTCGACACTGGGCTAGAACTTTAGGGGTTTGCATAAGCTGTCAGTACAAAACAGATTTGCCTGTTGCCGCAGATGGGTGGCAGGAGGTGTCATTCTCCTAACGTCCCAGCTCCGGCAGATCCGATGGGCGCTGAAATCTTTCTGTTTTTCAAAAACCATTTGCTTCCCAGCAGTAGTTGTCCAATATAATATCCTTTGAGAACTGCAAACTTTTATCTGGAAACTGACGTAAAACACAGCAAAAAATGTGAGCATGAGTACTGTAAGTGCTGCAAATTGGTCTAGTTGCCTTTGCCAGCAGAGGAGCTGGCCTGAAAGGTGCCACAGTAAGAGGTAAAGTGGAGGCTGGGTTTAGAGCGAAGGCTTCCAGCCGTGCTTACCTTCCCCCTGCCTGTGCTCCTGCTGCTCTCAGAAGTAAAAAGACAGAGACACAGAAAGGCAAAATGCACGTCTGCATAAACTGGGGCTCAATCATTCCCTGCAAAAAGCAAAACGAGCAAGGGGCTCCTCTCCCTGCAGCCTCCAAAGCCTTGGTTTTGGTTTTAGAAATGTGGGTTGTCGCACCCTGAGCCATAAATACTGAGGTCCTGGATGGAGTTACAAGCTGACTGGGGTAAACTCAGTGCAAAGGCAGTGCAAAGTCCCTGGCTCTTCTCCCTTAATGACCTTGTCACTCACCTGCCACCCTCCTCTGACAGCACTAAGTAATTCTGCTAATTCTGCTGCGCGGGATCTATTGAAGGAGGACAGGCAGCCTTGCTAAGCTTTTCTTTAAGGAAGTGCTATCAATGGAGACCAGTTGTTTCAGATGCTAATGGTATTGAACAGCACGGTTTGCACGCTCAAAGCCCGCTGTAATCCTCGCTGTTTATTTATGTTGCATCAGGGATCAGAGGCCCATTCTCCCAAACACTGTATGTGGACAGAGCTTGCAGTCTAAATATAATAGCAACCTGATTGCGTTTGTCTGTGGCTTTTGCCATAGTGTGAGTGGTTCCTGAGTCACCCTGGTGAGTAGTACCTTTGGTTTGGAAGACCTGCCAGGTACAGCTGCTCCTCAACGCAGGGCAGAGCATCACAGGCTGGCCCTGCCACCAGCATTTGGTTTCTGACCTTACCTTCTGGTCCCTGGACGCAGCCAAGGCACCTCTGCATGACATCTAAATAAACTCGCGCTGAAAAAGGAATGGTAAAATTACAAATCAAGATCAGGCCCTATGTGGAAACGATGATAAATTTAGATCCAGAAGATCATGTCAGACTGAGCTATGAAATGGCAGCGGTATCCTAAGACGTGTCTCTGCCAAGAGAGATCGCTAACGAAGCCATTCAGACCTGAAGGCAAAGTGATCTGTAAGGAATAATAAGGGCACTATACCCACGGCTTTAAATAGCACATCCTTCTTGTAGGGCATGTGCGATGCTGTCTGCTCCCCGCCTGCGAGGTGGGCTCTTGGGCTGCCAGAGAAACGCACGGCACAGCCATATGTTAAAACCTCTCCCCAAAACCTGGAGTTAGAGGGAACAGTAAACCCAGCATTTAACTTATAAATCCAATTCCAATAATTTATACCTACAATAAGGTGGCTTAGAGCAAGCAAATATGTTCAAGCTGTATTTAGAAAGACCGCTTTGGCCGGGTCTTACTTATTCAAACTGGTTTAACCATACCTGGCAACCCAGACTGATTGTTTTTCACACCTTCGTTACAGAAGCTTGTAGCTCATGGCGCGTTAGTCTAGTAGCCTTTCATAAGGTTGTGGTAGTTCACCACTGGCCACAGATGGGGTTACCTTAGCCCTGCTGTCTCAGCTGAGCCAGGGTGGGTCCGGGCGGCTACGGCAGCACCAGGTGATGCCACTGACCTCAGGTGCAGCCAAACAAGGTCAAATTTGTTCCAGCTGGGGGCATGAGCTTGGCCATTACCGCAGCTCCGCTGGCTCTCTGGGGCTTGCCACAGAAACACCTTGAACCAGTGCCTGAGCCCAGTGGCTCTGCAGCTTCAAACAAAAGCGTCTCCACGTGGAAGGGGAGGGTGGTGGCTCGGCTCTGCTCGGGGCCATCACATGGGGAGCTGTGTGGAGGAGGCACGTGCCATACCTCCTGCCAAACTCAGACACACCACGCAGGTCAGTCTGGGGTAGGAGAGATGGGTGGAGGGAAGTGACAAGGGCTTGAAGCCCAACTGGAGCCATCTCTGCCAGGAGTCAGGAAAGCCAAGGCTGTCCTGGGCCACCAGGACCGACCCAAAAGCTCCTGCAGCCCTGGGACGTGACCCTCACGCCTTCATCGGGGTTGTGCCAGTGAGATGAGCAGAATGGAAAGCTTTCTCTATTTTGAGCCCCACGATGTTTCTTCCCGCAGGATGAGTCAGTGGCGGGAGCTGCAGCCAGCACTGTTGTTTCTGCACTCTGTGGGACTCCTGTCAAAATATTTAGATTAGTGAGAATCACCAACACACAGAGGAGGTTCTCCCTTCTCTCTGAGAGTGGGTGGGACCCAGTTAACCCATACAAAGAATAAGAGGGCAAAATAGGAGTGATCCCCAAACTCAAAATCTTCCTTTTCCTTCCCTGCGCCTCAAGAAGGTGGGAAACAAAAGAAGGAAGGAAGGGAAGATGTCCAGAAATGGCCTTTATACCTAGACCCATTGGGGATTTAATGAGGCACCTAATCAGTGATCCCCTCTGTGCCGGAGTGCAGACTCCTATTGGCAGCGTTCTCCTGGACATTCCTCAAAGCCTCAACTGCCCATTGAGAGACTCCAACACCCGGCTCAGAAGCATGGTGAGGCTGGACTTGCTGTGCTGGCAGGTGGGGCTGGGGAGGATAAAGAGAAGGGATCTGCTCCCCACGCTCCACTGGCTCAGGTTGTTCTCGTAAAGGAGCACTTATGTCTCCATTCCTGCCTCCTCCCAAGAGTCGTTGTGCATCACCTCCATTAGGAGCTTACGATCAGATCCTGCCCTCTCCATTAACTTAGTTTTGGTCTCTGAGTCACCATCGGGGCCAGGTCCCTACATTTAGGCATTGCAGAGCTGGATGCTGCAGACAACTGACTCTCGCCCGTGGATTTCACACATCCGCAGCGCGCCGGTTACTGAGTGAGTAAGTAGGCTGATGGACGATGAAAGGGCTGCCCGGCATGCCAGGGGCTGAGCAAGCCAAGCAGCAGCAGAAACAAAGCTGTGTCATGGTTCTTGGCTAGGGGTGGTCTGAAGAGCAAGCAAGGACAGGTACCAGCACGGCTGGGGCACAGGGCTATCCCTACGGAGCAGCTCTGTATGGGAACTATCAGTGGTTTGATGCCTGGGCTCAGTTCTTTGGGACAGCAAGGGTCATAGCAGAGCTGAGGCACACCAGCTCTCATTGGAAAAGGTAACCAACAGCAGCCATGAGAGATCTGGCTGAAAATTAAAAAAGAAAACCCAGCAAAAAAGAGTTGCATTATTTACAGCAACAGAAGTCTTAGTTTGGCAGTTTTCAAGGCTGTTAAAGACACCCTTTATTCTTGCAAGTCATAATGTCAATCTGAAACCTGCTGGGCTTCCCTTTACCCTGAACTCTTCCCACTTCTTCTGGGGTGCGCTTGGAGTCTGAGGTGGCTGTTGATGTGGGATATATCACCATTTCTGAAGTGAAATGCTTAAATCCAAGAGTTTAAGTTACTTATGGCTTAATTCAAGCTCTTGCAGAATCTTTAAACTCTGTATTAGTTTCTTTTTAAAAAGATTATGGTTAAAGAAACAAACATGAATGTGCTAGCATGCATAGATACAGCTCTGTTGCCATTTGGGGAACTACATTTCCTGCAGGTCAGGGCCGTCTCTTGGCCGTGCGTGCAGCAGCGAGGACCGCTAGAGCAGGGCAATCTCCTGGCGTGAGGCTCGTGGCATGCTGGACTCTGCTGCCACTGGTGGGGGTGACAGTTCCCGGGCAGCCAGGCTGCCCCAGGAACCCAGTGAGGTGGAAGAGGAGCTGACGGCTTCGCTCCATCAGTGGTGCCCAGCGTGGTGGGAGGCAGGTTCTGAGTAGCAGGCGGCTGGGCTGGCTCTGCCAGCCTCCCATGTGCGGCTGGGCCAGATGGCCCAGCTTGGCTTGTGCTGGGGAGGACTGGTGGGGAGCTGGAGACCAGCCCTGCTGTAGCATCACTGGGGCAGGGACTGACAGCCCCCAGGCTGGGCTTTGCTGGCAACCCCACGGGTGCACTCGGCCAGCCCCCACCTCTCTGCGACTGGGGGACGTGCCTCCACGGTACCTTTGTGCTTGCTCCCTGTCCACGGGCAGCCTGTAGCCATTGCTCCTCATCCCAACGTTCTTCATGGTTTTACATAGTTCTTGCTGCCTGGTGCGCTTATAAAAAGCAAACCTATGCCCCCTTGGCTGTCGTCTTCTAAAAAGAGGCAAAGTTTTCCATCTCCCCTCATGAAATAAGCCCTTGGCTCTTGAACACCCATGGCGATAGTGCGCTCTGGCACCCAGATGAGATCCTGCTAGAGCATCAAACTATTCATGCCATTGGTACTTCCCTCTCGCTGCTGGAAATACCACAGAATTTTTGATAGCCTTTGCCTTTTTTGAGTCCATGCTGCGGTGACAGTTCACAGTCATTCTGTGATTGCTGAGCGTGATGTTTCACCCTTCTCTCATTTCCAGATCTCAACCACCAGCTTTTAGAAGAGAGTCTGACCACAAGTCTTAAAGCTCATGACCTTGAAATTTGTTCTGTCAAAACCAAAAATCAGAAGTGAAACTGAGCAGTGTCGAGTTGCTCTCCTAGATGAGTGAAACAAAGAAAGACACTTCAAAGAATAGCTTTGCATGTTGCTTGAGAGATCTCCAGATATGGTGGAAAAAATTGCTCTATCAAGTCTCTTTACACTTCGTGGTGGAGAACTTGCCCTTGCAGAAAACCAGCAAACAGACAGGCAAACCTCTTCCCTTAATTTTCTGCAATTAGAGCAAGAATTAAACCCCCCCAAAAAAACCCAACAAAAAGAGACGTCCATTGGTGTTCTCCTAAATTCATTTCAAAGCTGTATCTCTTTAATCTTAGGTGGATTTCCTTTACCTATTTTTTTCTTGAACCAGAATAAGTAGATAAAAACCTGCCTTGCTTGCAGCAGCTCCCTTCCCTTTTTCAAACACCGGCTAAATCAGTTACTTCTGGGCGACATAAAGTTCATGAAGTTCTAATAATGTTCTCTCCCCAGTGAAGCATTTCTGAAGGGATTTTTGGTCAGTCTAATCAAGAGACAGAGCTGAACAAAAGTACAAGACAGTTGAGCGCGTGTCTTTCACTTTCCAGATTTTGATGATCATAATTTCCTTTTACAGGAAAGCACGAAAAAATAAAAAAATTTAAAAAATGGCTACAACGGCAGCAAATACTCAAAGACAAACGATAGGCTGTGAGGAATACAGCCTGTACAGCAGCTTGAGTGAAGACGAGCTTATAAAGATGGCCATCCAGCAGAGCTTGGGAGAAGACCCCGCGGGTCAGGCAGCTGCCCAGAGCCACCAGAAGTCCATGGTGGCGGGTCCCAGCGAGGTGGCCGTCCCCAACCACGCCAGCACCCACAACCCGCCCTACCGCATCTACCCGTGGCAAAGGTGAGTGAGCGCCCGCCCGAGCTGTGCCGTCCCTGCAAACACCCTGCCCGGCAAGAGTGAAAACAGTTCCCTTGTCTAAACACGCGCTTTCTAATTAGCTTTACTGGGTGGCTGCTCTGCGAGTCTGTCATTAGCCGGAGTCTGCTATAAATGCAATGAGGTCAACAATTTACGCCCTCACGGTGAAATGAGAATTTGCTTGATGTTGTCTGTTTTAAGGAACAAATGAAATAAAAAAAGGGGCTGTGCTACAAGCTCTCCTGAATGGCAGGAACCCTGACGAAGCCAGCGGCTCCGTTCCCCCACGGGGACACGCTGTACGCCAAACTTAAGTTTTGCCTGAGAGGGAACACAGCATTTGTTATGGGAAAACACAGGAGAGAGGCCAAAACCAGGCATATAAAACAGTGTGAGCTGGCTACCTTTTAGATGCTGCAGTTCTCTAAAGGATGTAGTTATTTCAGATCAGAGCCTGACCTCAAGCACACCGCTCGCAGCCAAGAGCGGATACGGACACCAAAGCGTCGCCGCATCCCCTTCCCCTGCTGGTGCTGGGCTGTGGGTTACAGAGACCTGCTGGCAGTTTCAAACCCAAACATTGTTCTCCTTTCGCTTTCTAAAAGGCAGGTTTCTTAAGGTGTGGAGGGAAGGGGTTATAAAGTCACCCTCAAACCAAGGAAAAATGTCCTTTTAAAATTTTCTTGAATAAGGCAGCAGTAACTGAAGTTTTGTTCCTCTTTCTTTCTCAAAACGCTACTCTCCTCTGACTCCTTGCTCATCACCACCTGTGACTGTCTGGTTTGCGAGGCTGGGAAACTGGGGACAGCTTGATGAGCAGTCAGCAGGTTTGATAGCTGCAGAATCGGGATGCAGGCAGTCCTGCTCCCACCAAAGGTTGCTGCTTCTTAGTCTCATTACTTGTACTGTCAGCTCTGCTGCAGCGACCCGGCACAGAGGACAACAAGGGCTTCCCTGGCTGTTTGCTCCTGTTCTCCTCGGGGGTCCTTCGGCACCTGCTATTTTGGCAGCATCCGCAGTTCTGTGCGGGCCAGCAGCTTTTGACCTCCCACTGGAGGAAAAAACCTCGTAGCTCCAGATCTGTAGCACTGCTGAACTCTTCTCTCACTGGGAGAGAGCTGGACTGGAAACAGGGGGCCCTGGGTCCTCCTCCACCCCTGCCACAGCCACCGACTTGCTTGCGTGGCACTTCGGAGGTGATGAATGTCACCTCGCCTCGTGCCCGCTTCCTCTGCGGCGGGGGTAGGGTTAACCTCACTGTTGTCTTATATGGTCATTTGAATCCCCTGACGCTTCCTCAGAGGGCCAAAAATAATCTTGAGCCGAGCAAGCAGCTGAATCCAGCGCCGAGCAAGCCGTGGCCATCTGCTTTTATTCAAAGCCCTGACCGGCAGGCTTTCTCGCTCCGTCTCCGTGGATGCGCGTCTCTGTTTCTGCCGCAACATGACCTGTTTCTCCTATTCGGAGTATTTCTCCTTATTTCATTCATGTCATCGCCACTCCAGATTGGCGGCCCAGCAGAGAGGCCGTGCTCAGCCGTCCAGCTCGGGGGCAGCCTGGGGGGTCAGGCGAAGGTACGACGGCAGCCTCTTCAGCACATCCCAGCCTGTGTAAGTGCCTCCCTCTCCTGCTTTCCCCTCGCGGTCAAAACAAGCCTTGCTCCCCGCTCTTTTCCCCCGGAGCCAGCTCTTCTGGGTGGCGATGGTGTCTGCTGGGGGGAAATGGTGGTGTTCACCTGGAGGAGGTCATGAACTGCTCCGAGGAGTCTTGCTGATACCTGCACTGCACCCTCGCTGCCTCCCCGCTCTTCCTTCCCACCTCCCACGGGCTGGGACCAGGCTCTTGTGGGTGGCCCACCTCAAATCCCCTGTTGTTCTCTCCTCCTCCTTCATCCCTCTCCAGCGAACACGTCCTGGGGACTCTGGGTCATTCAGTAGCTCTGGGGTGACAAGGACAGCAGGGAAGGGATGCCTGTGGTTTATTTATACAGACTGGCTCCCGTATCCACACAGTAGATGAGGCAGGCAGGTGCTGATAGTAACTCCATGGGTATTAAGTTCACGGTTCAGCAGTGGGGAAAACAAACATTTTATTGCAATATATAAAAAGGGGTGAGAAAGTCCAGTCCTTCAATAAATATTTTATAAGTGCTCCCAAAATGCCGTGCCTGTTCCCAGCAATCCCTGCGCTGTCCTGCCGTGCTGGGGAGCCATACCACAGCTTGAGCCCTGCCCGGGGAGGAAACTAGCTTGACTGACTTGGATCCTCCTGGCCACGTTTTGCTGCTGGCAGAGGCCGTCATTAAGCTTAGGTGAACGCAGTCATGGATGAGGAAAGGAGATGGGGCAAAGGGGTGGCCCGAGCTCTGCCCAGTGCTCACGTGTAGTGGAAGAGTCTGGGACATGACGGGTTTATTACAGCTCTCTGAGGGGCTGAGAAGATGCATGCACCTGCCTTTAGCTACCAGATGAAGAGAGGAAAGTAGGAGCACTTCTCTGGGTCCTGCAGAAAACCCTTGCCTGCCTTTTTTTATCTCCCCAGTTCAAATCCACTTTGTTTTATCCATCTCGCAAGTGCCTCCCTGGATGCATGGTTGCAGTGACTACCCCTCCACCACTCTTTTTCCTTTCATCCCTCACCCAGCTCTGCAACCTCCCCCACCCTCACCCTGCCTGATCCAGGCTCTGCCCCTGGCTCTCCGATGGCATTGCCCTCCCTGACATTGTGAAAGCCTCTTTTCTCCTGACATGTGAAGCCTCCCTCACCCCTGTCAACCGCCACCTCCCCTTGGCCACACTGAAATCGCATCCTCTCATTAAATGCTCTGCACACCTTGCGTGCCTCTCTCCTGCTCTGGGTGCAGCGAGTGGAGGACAAGCTTTTCTTCTGCATCAGTAGCTCAATAGAGCTCAGCCCACAAGAAGGCTGGGGTAAGGCTGATAAGCTGACCCTCCTCTGCTGCCAGGTGAGAGCAAAAAGCATGGCTGGGAAGGCACAGGAGACCATGATGGCACGACTGCCTTACAGCCCTGGTCTCAGAGCCGGGCAGGGATGAGAGCTGGCTTCACCTGGGGACATGTTGTTCTCTCACGCTGCCTGCATCTCACCAGGCTGTCAGGAGAAGGAGCTTCCTGAACCTTTCTGTGCTCCACTGAACCTCTTCTGCAGCTCTCAGAATTGACCCCACCACACATCAGCAATGAGTATTTATTATCTTGGCTACTGGCCTTTGAAATGCAGTAATTCTTTTTATTTTTCTATAAGGTTAATCAGATCTTCAGGCTTCCTCTGTAGTTCTAATACTCATTTTTTCTACATCTGGCAAAATCCAAGCAGCAGAATATGTTGGTTTTTTATAACAGCCGACTATGAGCCAGGCAGAAAACAAGGATTTCACATGGAGATTCGTTAAACTTTCTGTTCTGATCTGGAATTTGCTTGGCTAAAGCATCTACAGCCTGGTCCAACAAACCCCCTCATCTTACTCAGGAATCGTTTAAGGTCAAGGAGCCTGATAGAAGTTTGCTTCATTCAACATCTGAGGGTTTAAGCAGAATAGTAACTGATTCTTCACACATTTTTAACCCTACCACAGGTCTGAGGTACCCTCTGCTTTCGAGGAGACCTCAGCTAAGGTGATTCACCTTGCGCTTGCTGTGCGCGGCCCCAGGCACAGCCTCTGCCCTGGCCCACCTGGCATGCAGTAACTCATTAAGTGCTGGTAACTCTATCGTGCACCCAAATCCGGAGGTCACAGCGATCAGCCCCGAGTGTGTAACACGAACCTTAGTGCAGAACAACAGATGGCTTCAGCAGCCTTCTGCCAGAGGCTTTCAAAGACCAAGATCCCCTACCTCCTCCTCCTCTCCCAGACAAACACGCCAATTATTGCTGCTAACTGACTTCAACAAAATGCTCAATTCCAAACGCCTCTATAAAAATCTATTATCTATACAAAGCTAGCAATTTTAGGTTTAGTCCCCAGAGTAGTCTAAATAGCACGGAGATACAGCAGCGTGCCGGGACCAGGGCCCCGCAGTTATCAGAAGGTCAGTTGGTTCCTCCTGGGTGGGCTGTGGCCAGGAGGGCAGCTGCCCCCTCTAGCTGTTATCTCCCCAGGCAAACCGCCTGGCTTCGGGTCCCCTATCTCCCCTCATTCCAGTGCTGCTATTTTTGTGACTCTGCTCTCTTGAGATCACTGCTTCTACCTATAGAGAAGGAGCGAGTGGCACTAGCTACTTTCTCACCTGGGAAACGGTGTCTTTTCCCATTCCTTGGCACACGTGTTGTGTTCAGCTGCTTCCACTCCGTGCCCTGAGAGTTTATCCTCAGAGAATCAGCTTGCTGAATTTTCTTTCAGTGCTAATATCAGTATTTATTGCACAGATTGGGTACGTCTGGGCAAGCTGAAATTAATGATGCCTGTGTGAGTTTCAGGCCATTGGTTTCTCCAGCCTCTGCGAAGCAATGAATGCAGTGCTACCCCTGTAACCTGCACCAAAGGCAGAGGTCGTAGCAATGATCTGCTTTTTGAAGACTCCTGTGCTGAACTGCCCATATTTTTCTGTCTCTGATCCCACTCCATTGTGGCATTTTGGACCTTCTGTCATGAGCAGAGTTACTGGTTGTTCCCACCATCACTGTCCTGCGTGACCTTCATCACATGCATTCCTCTTCTTGAAAGCTTTTGAAGGTCTATAAAGTCCAAAGTGGTTCTCACTTCCGAAAACTTGAGTATTCAATGCTGAAATAACAGCTGGGGATCTCTGGGACGTGGTCATGAAGGGAAGCTCAACATTTCATTTCAGTGGGTGGATCATTTTTTTAACCCTCCCTGGCTGAAGAAAGGAGAGACGAGACCAACACTGTAATGTCCACATGATCTAACCAGAGCTCTCCCTTCTTCATAACTGGTCCAGCTAACTTCTGAAAGCAGGTTTGCATAAGAGAAATAGGAGAAGATTTAGGGAGAATTTCTGCTTTAGGGCTAAGCCATCTGCAAATTGAAGTTAAAATTGTCTTCAGGGATGAAGAGAGGCAATTCTCTTCAAAGCTGATCTTGTTTAAGAGATCTCCTGTGCAAACACCTTGCCACATGGGAGAGTGACGTAATTATCACAACCATGGGTGCTCAGAGCAGCTTGCAGAGCATGGGCAGAGCTAGTCTCCCCCAGCTCCAGATATCTAAAATATAAATGTTTATGTCAGAGACTACCTACACTTTCCTTACATTCCAAGGAAAGAGACCAGCACCTCCAGCCAGTGATTATTCTGTTGTAAATAGCCAAATTAGGGCAGACAAATTTTACCTCCGCAGGCCCTGTAACAAGACATCTTAGGGCCACAAATATTATATAGGCTGTAGGGGTTCACTGTTGTAGTCAAATGTTACAGTTGCTGAAAAAAGCTTCTCATTAATGAAGGACGCAGTAATCACATTTTAATCTTGTTTTAAAGAGAACTTGACCCTGTAGTGGCAGCAATCAAGGACGGAGATGAAAAAGCGGTATGTAACATGATGAAATCAGGAAAAAACCTTTCCCAACCTAATAAGGACGGCTGGATACCCCTCCATGAAGCTGCGTACTATGGCCAAGCGGGTTGCCTGAGCCTGTTGCAAAAAGGTCAGTGAAGGTAAAAGTAATGCGTTACAAAAAGGAGAAGAAGAATATGAATAAACTAAAAATCAGAATTAGCAGAAGCCCAATCCTTGCCTGGGGCTGTTGTGTGAAGATTTTTTTTAACCTCTCTGAATCTATATTAATTTCACCTCTTTGAGAACAGGTTTCCAGACTGAAGCCTCTAAAAGTTGTGATCTTCAGGAGAAAAAAATCTCTGGATAGATCTTGCCAAGCCCTGGATTTTTTACCGTAAAGCCTTGTAGCTGAGCTCTCGGCTGTCGTGAGCTGCTGGGCTGCCAATATCAGCAATTACCCGACTTCCCACTAGCTGGAGATCCAGCCCAGCACCTCTTTGCTGGTGATGGAAGGTGGTTAACTACTGTAGGCTGCTTTCAAACTGTTACTCAACAGCTTTCTGCATTGCTAGTGGCCATAACTGAACATTTTAATCTGAGACAGTTTAGATACTTAATCTGAGTTTTATGGGCTTTATAGTATGTTCTTAACTTACTTTGTTCATGGGCAAGGTAAAGAAAAGAAGGAATAAAGAGCAATAACTCACCTCAGACTCCAAGGATGTTAACAGATGATGGTGCTGCAGGTACTTGTGCACTTGATGCCACAATGACTCTGGGCGCGCTGTTTCTTCACAGCATACCCTGCCACAATCGACCAGCGCACACTCAACGAGGAGACGGCTCTCTACCTGGCCACCAGCCGGGGCAACCTGGACTGCCTGCTTACCCTGCTGCAGGCTGGGGCCGAGCCCGACATCTCCAACAAGGCCAGAGAAACGCCGCTCTACAAAGGTGAGAGGCTGTGTTTCCAAGGATGCTGAGCCCTTCTGGCAGCACCAAGGCAGAGCTGCAGGATTGCTTGTGGTACAGGGCTGAAATTCAGCAATTACCTTCTGTTTCTTATCATCTCCCTTCTGCCTCCTGTGCCTGATCTGCCATGCCATTGACTGTATTCTCATCCACGTTGGAGCTGGGATTAGTGGCTGCCCTGCAGGATGTGGTGTGATGCTAAGGGTGGTGATGCTTAGTGGGGCCCTTTCAGCACAGGGTGCCCACACAATGTCCCAAACTGAGGGCAAGCCAGGTAATACAGGAATATATATGCTTTTCTAGACTTCAGGACCTAACTAAGATGTGGGAATACAGTAGCTGCAGACGTGCCAGGGATTCACATGCTGTGTGGGCCAGGCCAGGCTGTGTGCTATGGGAGATGCATAAATTTATAAACACTTCAGTAAGGAAGATATTCTATTTAACGTGTACATAGGACTTCGCTGCTGGTCAGAGAGAACACTTTAGCATTAGATTCATGATTTCACAAAGATTCCAAGAAGGAACTGATCTCTCACGCCTTCATGCCCTCCCACTTTTGTTGACTGGTCTTGCCATGACTACTTTTAGTGCTCTAAAATCTTAAAAATTACATATTACTGGTTTTGACAGTAATCTTGCCTCCAACTTTGGATGTTTGGCATCAGAGCTGCTCAGTTTAAAATGCTTTAGTTTTAAAATTCTGGCTTACAGTCAACTAAAGGAAATCCATTCAGCTGTGCATTAAACACAGAGCAGTGGCAGTAGTAGCAGTAGTACTACTCATAGTAATAATAATAGCAACAATAATACCAATAAAATGAAAGCACCCTTTAGCCAGAGAGAAACTGTTATTAAGAATGTGCTAGTATTGGTGCAAAAACCTCCGGTCTATCCTCCAGCAAAAAAAAAAAAAAAAAA
>VXBO01001098.1:537515-562640 GCA_013400135.1 Rhinoptilus africanus
AAAAAAAAAAAAAATCAAATAATTAGCGTAACAAATTACTTATCCCTAGTATGGAAGCAAATTAAACTCTGCGGAGCTATGCATAGGTAATTACAGCGGTGTCTAATCAGATAGTAGCTTTAAGGATACATAAATTCCACCTATGTATGGGAGCAGAAGCTATGCCAATGTCCCAAGGGAAGAATCAAAGCCAAAAGGCAGGAGGTCTGTGAAAAAAAGACACTATTATTTCAAAGGAAAAAAACCCCAATTCCTATGGAATGTGCTGGCCTCTCCGCACATTGCAAAACAAATGCTAATTGGGGTTTGTAAGTGTGGCTGCTTGTTCTAAGTATCTTTGGTTTGGGATCCCACAGTACAGATGTGTAGGAAGCCTCATGATTTGGGATTCAAAAAGCAATGGAGCAAATAGGTAGAATAAAAACCAACAAAATGCTACTAATTATCAAGAAAATACAGTTAGCTCAGGATGATCCCAAACTATATAAATTGTTGCCAGCTGAGAGAGCACTACTGACTCACACCATTATCGTTTTCTAAGCATCTACGCATTTTTGGGAGACTGTTTACTCGGGCTTTTTTTGATTTTCTTGTCTATATACAGCTTTAACAGCAGTCCAAGGCAGTAAGATACAGAGTCAGTTTGCACAGAATTTGGAAAAAATGTGCTCAGGTCACATGATTTCTGTAACATGTTTGGTTTTCATAAATTACCTCCCACACCTTGTCACCTCCCTGCATCAGTGTGGTGCCCGGTTGGTACAAATGTGCTGGGCTGGATTCCCCTCAGTCCCACACGTGATGCTTAGCCTCCCCCAAGTCCCACTTGAAGATTGTCGTCACATCCTTTGCCACATCCTTTACCACATCCTTTGGAAGCCCCAGGCAATGTCGCTTGGCAGCAGCCTTGGCCCTCATGTTGCCTAAGTGGATCTTTGGTCTTACTCACTTTGGCCTAGTTATTTTATATTGCCTTATGCTACATGAAATGCATACTCAACACCCAGAATCTTTCAAAAACTTGTCCTATCACTGCCCTTTTTTCCCAAAACAGCCTGTGAGCGCAAGAATGCAGAGGCCGCAAGGCTCCTGGTACAGTACAACGCTGATACAAACCATCGTTGCAATCGAGGGTGGACGGCTCTCCACGAGGCTGTCTCCCGAAATGACCTGGAGATTATGGATATCCTTGTGAAAGGGGGTGCCAAGATTGAGTCTGCAAACGCCTATGGGATCACTTCTTTATTTGTGGCAGCTGAGAGTGGGCAGTTGGAAGCTTTGAGATACCTGGCAAAATGTGGTAAGTACAGAATGTGCTTTACTCATTTCATTCTCAATATTGCAGAGTTCCCATTAATTCTCCTCTGGCTCAGGTTTTCCACCTCTGGAGAGACCTAGCCTGCAGAGGTGCTGGTGCCCTGTTGCTCCATGTGGCTGAACTGTGTGGGGTCTTTCAGAGAACATGGTCTAGACACACGTGCTTCTTCAGCATTCATTCACGGTCACTCAGTTTGGGAAGTAGTACGGTGCTCTCTAATTGCATCGCCTGACAGCTTTCAAAATCCATATTGCTGCACACATGTAGCCTAAAATCCAATCAGTCATAGAAGACAACTGTAGGTGGCAATAGATGGCAGAAGTTGAACGTTAGCCAACCCCATCTGCTCATGAACGTGTGCAGTGATGGGCAAGGTTAGCTCTCCTTCACTAATTAATCCTGCTGAAAATAGATAAAATATTATTATATAGTTAACAGATTTACACGAAGCAGCAGATTCACTCTCCTCTTGTATATATTCAAACATATAAACTGAGTGAATTTGTTTCTAGTTTACACTAAACCCACCTCTTACCACTCCACTCATGTAAAACAGCTTTACGATAAGCACAACATACTTTACTACTTATTCTGAGGCATATTTTATTTTCACTGTGGGCTACTATCTTCCGTGTAGGTAAGAATTGGGTCCTGCACTTCTGAAACAAGAGCCAAACAGTGATGAAGATAAGAAAAACTTCTGAAGCAGTTAGGATGGCTAAGAAAAATGTGAGAGTTGGGGAATGAACAAAATGTGTTCCGCTGTCCAGCTAGCTTGTCGAGTCAGTTTTATATGAGCAGTTAGCCCATCATACTGCCTACAATTTTAGAAACTAAGCCAGAATGTGATTTGTGTTTCAACCTAGAGAGATATTAGGATTTCCTTAAAGTTCAATTTTGAGAAAAATACACAGGAGAAAATCCAATAAAACTGTCCAATTGTTTCAAGCCCTGAAAATCTCCTCTGAGAGTCCCAGGAATGATATCACTGCATGAGCAAAGTTCATCATAAAAAGGGCTTCTTTTTCATTTCTTTTTCATTAGGAGCATAGTCCTGTGTTATGTTTTGTCCCTGCAATTCTCCTGATGTTTCCAGCTAAACATTTTCAAAGAGCCAAACACAACACAGATGTTTCGGTTTGGGGTGAGAGCACAGGGAAATGTTCTCTTTGGCAGGGAGTTTCATGATCAAACAGGAGACCGATTGGCTTCTTTATTGGAGTTTAGAAGCAAAACTCCAGTGAACTGTCGTTCTCATTTAGAATACACATAGAGCAGCCTTCCTGAGGACACCCTGGTGCAGTACATTACAGTCGAAACCCAGGCTTTCAGGCCTTAAATACCTAGCACAGAAAACACTAGATTCCAAATTGGTTTTGGCCAAGTGTTAGGTGTTGGTTTATTCTTACGTGCTGTTTATTAAGCCAAGGACACACTAGACTTCAAGAAAAAAATGCTTCAAAATAATCTAGTAGCTCATTAATAATGTTTATCTTTTGGGGGAGTAAAACTTACCATTTGGAGCCTAACTTCAACTCTCATGAAATGAAGAGATACGGCCTCAGGTGTTGAGCTTTGAAATGACATATGCATTGACTAAAGCATGACCAAATAAATGTTGATTAGAATTGTTGCTTGGTACTGTGCAGATGTCATGTTACAGAGTCCTATTTTAGCCTGGATATGTACTAAAATTAAAATATAGTATAAATAGTGAAAATGTACTTATGGTGTGAATATATAATTATAAATAATATGTATGAATATCAGTAGAATCACAGAATCATAGGACCATAGGAAAAGACCCTTAAGATCATCAAGTTCAACTATAAACCTAGCACTGCCAAGTCCACCACTGAACCATGTCCCTCAGCACCACGTCTACCCACCTTTTCCATACCTCCAGGGATGGTGACTCAACCACTTCTCTGAGGAGCCTGTTCCAATGCTTGAGAACCCTTTCAGTGAAGACATTTTTCCTCATATCCAATCTAAACCTCCCCTGGTGCAACTAGAGGCCATTTCATCTCATCTTACCACTTGTTACTTGGGCAAAAAGACCAACCCCCACCTTACTTTCAGGTAGTTGCAGAGAGCGATAAGGTCTCCCCTCAGTCTCCTTTACTCCAAGCTAAACAACCCCATTTCCCTCAGCTGCTTCTCATAAGACTTGTTCTCTAGACTCTTCATCACCTTCATTGCTCTTCTTTGGACACAATCCAGCCCCTCAATGTCCTTCTTGTAGTGAGGGGCCCAAAACTGAACACAGTTTTCAAGGTGCAATAAATATTTATCATATATATGTAATCATAGAATTTTGGAGAGCACCTATTGAGATCATCTAGTCCAAACTCCTGCTCAGGAATAGCGTATATACATAGTTTAAACACATAAATACTAATGGAATTGTTGAGTCTAAAGAAAAGGCCATGTTATATAAAGAAAAGCACATTTTAAAGTTTTTTGCCTTTGAGCTACAGTTGAATGGAGCCTGGATTCATGATTGGGAGCTAAGGCTGCCACCCACGTTAAACTCTCCCTCATAAATGTTGCAACATATTAAAAGCCAGTGGAGATCTATATCTATGATATAACTGTACACAATTGATAAGACTGTATCACCTCTGATGTGACCTCATTCACATCCCTGCCCAGCCCATTTTGTAGCTCTCATGTCATGGAAACAGATGTGTTCATTCCAAGTACGTTCCTTCTATCTATTTTTAACCTCTTGGTGTTATAATGATTTTCTTCCTTCCTAGGTGCTGATATAAATACTCAAGCCAGTGATAATGCCTCTGCTCTTTATGAAGCTTGTAAAAATGGACACGTACCTATTGTGGAGTTTCTTTTGTCCCAGGGAGCAGATGCTAACAAAGCCAATAAGGATGGCCTGTTACCTCTTCACATAGCAGCAAAAAAAGGGATTTGCGAGTAAGTTTTAGTTTATTTCATAGTTTCATCTTTTAGACAAGAATCCAAAGTCCTTATGAAAAGGAGAATGTAATGTCCCAGATCCAGTTCTGAGCATTGCGAGCAAGGAAGCTGCCAGTTGAGAATGGGGCTCTCCACTTGTGGAGCTCAGGCTGGAAATTGGAAACTGAAAGGTGTGTTTGCGGGTTGGGATGGATGAGACAGGGTGAGCAGGAATGTGGGGTGCAAGATTCCTTTAGCTTTGCCAAGATATCACCTATTACCGCTAAATAACCTCATGTATCTTGGAAGTGGATTAAACTGAACTCCACAAAATTTGCTTGAGATGGAATAAAAAAGCATCGGGGGGTGTGGGGTGGTGGTGGATGTGTGGGGATGTGTTAGTCCTCAATACCTATTGCAGCATAGTTTGCAATAATTTTCCTACATGGACCTATTGTAATTATTCTTCACAAGCAGAACATGCTGCTTTCGTCGCTGATGTGTTCAGGCTTTATTGACAATAATTCAGATGCTGACAGCAGGAAGCAGTTAAGTGAATCTCTAGGGCATTAGTGAGATTGTTGCTAGAATATGGTGTCCGGTTCTGGTATCCTCCCTTTCAGAAACCTTTCAGGAAATTGGAAAGGCTTCAGAAAAGAAGTACAAGAATTACTCACGGTCTGGAAAATACACTTTATTAGCGAGTGATTAAATGACTCTTAAATGTAACAGACAAATACATAAAAAGATCTAGTGGTTTGTTTCCAAAATGAAATGTGTTTGGGATAGAATTGAGGACATTCTTTAAACAGTGAGAAAAGAAACTAATGGAAAAAATAACCAGGAATCAGGTAGATTTACCAGTCCTCTGAAATACAGGTGTTTATAAGAGGGGCAGAAACTCTGCTAAGCCTGCTATAAAGGATATCAATTTTGAAGATGCTGCCTGGGGCTGGGACTGTTGCACTGTCATGTAAATACGGTTTACCTAGCTATTTCAAGACCTGGGACATTGCAGCATGCTTCTGAGTAAGTCCTTAGCATTTATTTCTGATTGTAGAGCAAGTTTTATCTCCTGCCTTTAACGCCTTGCTGCTGGGAGAGCCAGAGACCCACTATTGTTTTTGCAAAACACAGTCACATCTTGCAGTGACAGACTCTTTTGGTGACTGTAGTGGACTCTCCTCACTGTCAAAGTTTCTATCGAAATCCTTTCAGCAATAGTTGAAGGAGAGAGCATATCCAATTGCAAAGACTGTTGCTGGATAGTAAAGCTATCTTTGCAAACAACTTCTAGAGCAGATTCTTATATATTTCATGAAGTCTGGGGAATGAAACCTTTTGACAGTACTACACGTTCCCATAGCATCTTTTATCCCAGCGCTTAGGTCTACTTGGGAATCACAATTAAGCTTCTCAAATGACTTTGATAGACCTGAGGATATTCATTTCTGCAGTAGGCCTGCTTCTTTGTGCAAGCAGTCCAAAGTGAATTTATGTGATGGGTTAATATTTTTAGGGCATGTTCATATATCCCACATCGGAGTTCGAGTCTCCTTCAACAATACCCTCCATAGACTATTGCAGCCATGATTCAAATTTTTTTCTGGGGATTGAGTTACAAAGACATTTTCTTGAAAATAAACACATTTTAGATGAGAAAAGTGCCAGAGACAGAACCCAGCTCCAGTTGCTCGTTTTCAAAAAAGTTAATTTGAAAGGACAGTAAGTTCATCTGAATCCAATTTGTAGGTAGAGTCTGGACCAGCTCTCTGAATCTTTTCCTCTCCTCAATAGTTCCACGCCCTGACCTGAAAATTAATTTTATGGAAACTGCAACCTGAGTCCATCCCCTTGTTATGAAAGAAAGGGCCTGATCCAAACCTCACATCCATTATTCCCAACACCCAGCAGCATAAATGAAACCAGAATTCAGCCCAAATGCTGAGTTCCTTCACTTGTAAAAGGCTGAGCACAAATTTTTGTGCACAACTGCTGCAAACTAAGTGCAAAAGAAATAAAAAAGGAAAGATCTTCTCTTATAAATATTTATCTAAATGACAAAGCTTTAGCCCAATTGGCTGATCATTCTTAATTCCTTTGGTATTCAGTAAAATAACACCCTTCACGGTGACCTCTCTTTGTATTCCTGCAGATTTAATACGTAATTCTGCAGGAATTCCACGCTTCAACTTTTTGCCAGAGCACGAAGGCTCCCTACCATCAAAAAGCCAAGAATGTGGTCCCAAGGCTCAACTGTCAACTCTTGTTGCTTGGTGTTTGTTTATTTTAAATGACACCTTGTCAACACTGACCTGAAATTCATAAGGGTCATCTCATCAGCTGTAGGACAATCACAAGCAGCCATTTAACTCCTTCCCTCTTGGAACTGAGCTGCTGAGAAGGGAAGACTTTGTGAAGTGTGGGCAGATTTATTAAGTAAACACAAGTCATTAAACTCTTGGCACACTCATACTAAGGATGGTCTGCCTCCTGCTCCACAGAATTTCTAACAAATAGAAATCATGGAAGCAGGTGTCAGGGATAAGGGGAAACTGTTTCAGCACTTTTTCAAAACTGTACGTGAAGCTCAGCCCTCTGACAGATGTGGGATGTGGTCTGGCATGTTTGGTCTTGGGTGCCTTCACGTGAGCTGCCTTCTCCTTCTAGACAGTCTTGAAAGACTGCAGAGGTGGAGGCACCATGTTACTGAACCAGCCCACTTTGGAGGATGAGGAAGAGAGACAGGCTCAAGCTACAAATTTAAACTGTGATACAAATTTGCTGCTTCCTGCTTTTCGTCTCAAAATAAATCTGGGGTACAGGGAGCGTACTGAGGTCTGGGATGTGGCAGCACTGGGATGCAGAGCACCCCTGTGGTGAGGTTCAGGTCCTCCTTGCAGGCAGAAATGATGCAATGCCTCTTTAACTCAGATGTGAAGAGCTGGCTGAAGCACATATACTGGAGGGAAAGAACAAAACAGACCCTTAAATCTTCAAAACAGTTGATCGTGGAATGACTAATGCTGGCACTTGGCATGGTGTCCTCGCAGTGCTCTGTGCCCTTTTTGTTATTATGGCTCTTGCAGAACATTTGCTAACGGTGGGAAGCTGCCAGCTCAACCAGCACCCAGACCTCCTGCTCCCTGGTGAGCGTCACAGGGCTGGAAGATTAGTGAGGCTGCGTGGAGAAAAAAACCCCATGCTTAATTTCCCAAGATATTTACATAATTTTAAAAGCCTTTTTGTTTAAAAATTAGATGTAGAAGTAACTTGGAGACATCAACAGTCCATTATGTAAATAAGAAGATAATCCTGTAAAGTGTTATACATCTTCAACTCTTATTTCAGCTCCTGGGAGCGTTGGAGGCTCAGTCTTTCACAGGATCATTCCGTGCATCACAGACAAAGGTTTTCCTGAGACTAGCGCTTATATTTGGCTTAATTCATTATGTAAATTATGTTTGAGGGCCCAGTGTTGGAACCAGCCATTGCAGTCAAGCTGAAGATACGCAGCGTTTTAAAGGAGACAAGCTACATGGAAGGAAAATGAGCTTTGTATGTTGACTGCTAGGTAGAGCAGTCTGCAGGGGAGGAAGAAGAGGAGGAGAAGGTGTGCTTAGCCTGTTGGCTCCCACAAGTTCCTTTTTGGATATCCCTCTCTCCACAGGTATTATATAGGGATCATGGGCATCTCCTGAGACAGTAGGCAGACTCAGGTTGGATCGTCCCTAGGCTCCTTCTGGAAGTAGCTTAATCTTGTTTGCATTTACAGAATCAACCCAGTGCCTTGGCTAAACCATCCAACTTTATGAGGAGGAAATAAGGGTTTAACCCATGGGGCTGGTCATGCAGCTCCAATGGCACCTATGGAGACCTAAAAACGATCACAGATTTGTGACTACAGGGCTCCTGTGCATCATATATTTGAACTTGACATTACGTAGTGAGAGCGGCTTGATTTATGTTGCTGCGCTTAAGGTCACATCACACTTTCCAATATCAATCCCTTATTACTCGGGTTTAGGACTTGGCTGTACATTTTTTCTCCTTGGGCTAAAGCATGGAAACTAGCCTGGAAAATATTTTTATTTCTTTTTCTCCCCTTTCCTAATTGCCTTTTTGGCTCCCCATGATCTGGGTTGGATGTTGATAGCCCCATGGATTTACCACAGCCAAAAGCCACACAGTGAGGGCCTCCAGGATGGGGACTGATCCAGGGTAATAACCGAATTGTAAAATCTGGTGAGGAGGCCTGGGAACCAAATTTAGTTGTTTATCCTAGATCAGAGGAAGGTTTGTTTTCACCCCCTTTCTGATTTCAAGGCTGTTGCTGTGGCCCATGAGGCATACCAACACCTTGTGTTGATGCCCTTCTCTGTTGAGCAATAAAGCAATCCTGGTGGTGGTGGGGAGATACGGTCTATCTGCTGACACCTCAGGCTGTGCTCCTGTTCCTCCAGTCCTACCCACAGCACCGTGATGAAGGTGCAGAACTTCTGGGAGATCCTGGCTGGGTGTCTGCCATTTGAGCTGTGGCACCTCAGAGAAGTTACAACCGGGTAGGTGAGGTGCCAGCACATAGTCTCTTCGATCGTAATTGCCCCTGTAGCTGTCATTATCTCATAGAAACTGGATGATAATTCAAAAAAAACCTTGTTCCTCCATGAAAGAGGGAGTCATACAACTCACATTTTTTACAAGGTAGGAGTAGAGGCTGTTGTTGACAGGTTTCAAGTTCACATGCTGGTTTCTCTCTGAAAGAGCTGGTCCTGTGCCCAAGTTAGCAGGCTCTCTCTTATGGTTACAACCATACAGCTACAATCTGCTGTACACTTGTAGATCCCTTAGAGCTCACTGCTGTTCACTGACTCTCCACCGGGCAGGATTGTCTCCATGCTGATCCCTGTGACCAGCCGCACCCGCGTCAAGCGTAGTGGCATCAGCCCCCTGCACTTAGCGGCTGAACGCAACAATGATGACATCTTGGAAGAGCTCATTGATGCTGGCTACGAGGTCAACACCGCCCTCTCCAACGAAAGGTCCTGCCTTTATGAGGACAGACGCACCACTCCCCTCTACTTTGCTGTTTTTAACAACAATATCTATGCCACAGAGCTCCTGCTGCAAGCTGGAGCCAACCCCAATGTTGACCTCATTAACCCATTACTCATCTCCATCCGTCACGGCTGCCTGAAGACCATGAAACTGCTCCTTGACCATGGAGCAAACATTGATGCCTATATATCAAGCCATCCCACCACATTTCCGGCAACCATCATGTTTTCAATGAAGTACCTTTCCGTGCTGAAGTATCTCCTGGATCTGGGCTGTGACGCAAGTTCCTGTTTTGAGTGTCAGTATGGAAATGGCCCACACCCTGCATTAAATTACAGACGGGACAGACTTCATGATCCTCAGCTGTCCAAGGAGCAAACCATAGTACAGGTAAGCACTGCCTAGTCTACCTGAAGTACTTCTGAGGACCTCTCATACCCATGGATCTTGACAGCTATAATGTATTTTTAATCCCAACTTTCCTCTGAGAGAAGATGCCTTTATTCCTACTTTATTTACAGAAAAAAAAAAATGGCTCGATAAGAGTATATGAATGTTCCAAGTCCATGTTCAATGACAGCAGGAGGGTAGGCAACAGCCAGTGCGGCCCTAGTTTGAGTTTGTAGTGAATTATAGCCATCTTGGCAGCCTTGCCATCAGATCTGCAATGTTCTTTTCCTCTGGACCTGAGGTGCCAGGAGTGAAGCATGTTTTCTTGACAGGCAATGTCATATGGGTGGTAGCACATGGGCAGTAGCATATGGATAATAGAATCCTGCTTGTTTTATTTGCCCTCTAGGATTTGTTTTGTCTGATAGGAATTTAAGCTCCTAGTTAAATTAGAATTGTCTAATGCTTCATTTTATGGGTGTAAACTAGTAAATGTAAATGGTGTCAATTTCTGAGTCTATTGGATAAGCAGCCCTGGAGTGAGAGCATAAATCATTACATTAGCTATTTGACTGCACATTATATTCGTAATTTTGAAAATAGATTAGGAGATTTAGATGCATGATTTGGTATTTTCAAAGCCACTTACAGAGTTTAGTTATCCACATTTCACATGCATATCTTTGCAGTCCTTTCCAGACCACAGCTGGGCTCAGCTTCCTTTGGGATGGAATTGGACTCTCAGTCCCTTAAAGGACTTTGCATAATCTCAGATTGCACTTCTTTTTCTTTTTTTTTTTTTTTTCCTATTCTCTGTATATTGACTCCTTCCAATATATCTCAAACAAAATCTGACCCTCCAATCAAAATTTGCTATCCTTCATCATACAACACAACAAAGAAATCCCAGCATGGCAGTCTTTCCATTTTGCAAAGAATCAGGGAAGAAAAAAATCAGCTTCTAAAATACATCATCTCTATGATATAGAGAACCATGATATGGTAACACGTAGATGAATACAGGGCTGGAATTCCAGGGCAAGGAGAGAAGGTTTGTCTGTAGCCCTCTGTGATATCCTAGCCACTCAAAACCAGTTCTGTTTTGACTCATTTAGGCATATTATTTCCCTCTGATGCTAAAAGTACTAAAAGTACTTTTAGTGCCTTTCAAAATATTAGGTCACTCACAAACAGAGTCATCACCTCAAAGTTCAGACCACGTGAGGCAGAGGTAGCAAAAGCTGTGTAAAATTATATCTGTGCCTAGTGAGAGACTGCTGAGAGACAAATGCATGCAGAGAAAAAACAATCCCTTCTCTGCAATACTATTTTAAATTTGGTTCTTACTGCTAGGAATTTCTCTAATAAAATTAAATCTTGTATAGTGTAGCTTCATGTATAGTTGTGATATGATTTGTATTCTGAAATACAGAGGAATTTATGAAATTATAGCCTTCTCCTCATGAAAGATGTGCATTTTTTATTTTCTTGTATAAGATGACATAAGGATAATAAATCTGAATGATTGGTCTTCATACAGTAAAGACTGTGAGCTACTGGAAGTGGATTTGACAAACGCATAACTATAAATCATTAGCGTTGCTACTAAGTTAATGTCTCCTGGAGAAAGAGAATGCAGAAAAATGGTTGCTGTCTCACTCCACATTTCCAGAATTGCCGTGTCAAAACCGTGAAGGTGGGGAGTGAAGTATCCTACTGCCACGAGAGGGCATTCAGAGGGCCACCAAGACTGCAGGCTCAGAGTCACTTTGTCCCTGAGTCCGTCCCATTGCCTGTAGTTGCACCTTTGCATTATTTTGCTTTGGTTTGCTGTGTTTTTTTTCCTGCAACGTGTTTTGGAACGTTTTAATTCCAGAAAACATTTTTGTAGGCTGAAGTTGTAAATAGGGAAGAGAGAAAAAGTCAGGCAAGGTCTCTGGCAAAGACAAGAAGAGGCAGGCAGTAAGATCCAGTGTTTTATTGCCCTACACATGTCTCCACATTTAAACTCTGACAAAGTGTGTGGAGTTACTGCTTGGAGGGGCTAGTGCAGATCCCCAGTTTGCACGTCCTATGGATAAGCGCATGACAATGGTATATGCACTGGAGAACAACAGCCGGATATACTTAACTGAGCTTCCAGGTAGGAAACTGGGTTGTCCACTGGGATTACTGTATTTAATTTTCCTGAGAAACATTACATGATGATGCTCATTGAAAAAAATAAGTCCGAAGTGTAGTAAACACCTCTGTGAATGCTCTCACCTCAAATAAAATGGCCTTACAATTTTCTGCAGCTTTATTCTTTCCTAGGTGAGCTAATATAATTTTATTTCTAAATAAGCGTATACACACAAGAGTTTAATGCATTTTGAGTTAGGGCTCATGCCTGTATAATCAAATGTGATCGAGTTACAGGAGCTTAAACTGAAAGAGGTTTAAGCTGGTGCATTATCTTTCACGTTTGGGGTGGGTTCGGAGGGTGCCTGCAGACAGTCGCAGTAACTAAGCTGATGGATGGTGCTTAAGCCACCATCATTCAGTTGGGTTCGGCCACGTGCCTGAGCTCTTATCCACACAGCGTGATTTAATTCATCTTAAATTTTCGCAGCTAAGTCCACAGATACCTTCATCATATGCAGCACTCTAACCGAGATAGATGAAGCTGTCTGGCATAATATGCATATTGAGATTAAAGTGGGAAGAGAAGTCACTACTTTTTTGAAATGAGACTGCTTAAAGTCAGGTCCTTAAGTCTATTCCTCAATATCTCCGTAAGCAGCCCTCCATGCAATGGCTCTGAGTACTCTGCCGCTCGCACTGGGGGCAACAGAAGATTTGCCTGATCCAGGACTGAGTAAGGCTCCTCTAACACAGACCTCTGCTCTGTATTAGGCCCAGGATAGTTCTCCTATGGGCGAGTAAAACTGCCTGGGATTTACCTCTGCAGAGCTTTTTCCAGGCTTGTTTCTAGTGAAGTGTTTGGTCCCCACAAGCTGCCCATACCAGTGGGTTCACCAGAAGTAGGAGGTGCTGTGCTCTGCTGAATCTCCCTAATTCCCTAAGGCTTCTTTGTGCACAGTTGCCCCACAAAGCCTCTCCCAAGAAAGGAAAAGGACGCAGCACGCTGGGTCACAGTGTCCTGGGCTGCGTGGAGTTTTCAGGGAGTTTTCAGCAGCTCCCTTACTGGCTTGGGAAAAATCTGTGAGCACTTCTCCGCCCTCCTATTTCTATGGAAGTCGGGCCTTTGGACCCTGTGAACAATTCAGCATCCTTTCCATGCTCCAGAGCGAGGACTCCACCAGGGCTTTGTGTCCTCCTGTGCTTGTAAAGAGGGGATTCTGCTTGAAGTTGCAAAACAGGAGGCTTTAGTTGAAGTTTTTTGAGGGGAAACTGGTAATTGCTCTCAGAGCTGGTAGAAGGGTGGGACCACCAATGCAGCTGTGGTTATTGCTATTGTTGCCGTTTCCGTGGGTGCATTCACGTCCCGCTGACTGTAGTCAATCTGTTTTTCCTTGAAGTTTTGTGAAATGGTGTCTACTCCGGAGATAAATCGCTGGGCCGGGCCGATCATCGATGTTCTCCTGGATTATGTGGGTAACGTGCAGCTCTGTTCCCGGCTCAAGGAGCACATTGACAGCTATGAGGACTGGGCTGTCATTAAAGAAAAAGCAGGTATGGTCACCCAGGAGAAAACCTGGCAGAAATAGTCCCACTACTGAATTCAAAACCTCAGACACCATCTCCCCTTAGTATTCATCCCTTAAACTTAATAGGAGACTGAATAACATTTTGGACCAGGCAGCAGGTCCAAAAATGAGACATTGGTGGGGTGTCACTGAGTCTGTGATATTAAATTCCTCCTTCTCCCAAGGAGAAGCAGCCCCTCTCAAGTTTAAACCTGTTCCACTCCTGTTTCTGTCCTGCCTGTCTTTCAGAACCCCCACGACCTCTTTCCCATCTGTGCCGCATCAAGGTACGAAGCCTGGTTGGAAGAAACCGCATTAAGCTTCTTGACACCTTGCCTCTCCCCGACAGACTGATTCGATACTTACAGCACGACTACTCACAGTGATCCCGGGCACTCTGGACATGCAGCGGCTTCCCGGCATGGCAAACCCAGCGTCATCAGCATGGCAAGGGCGCACATCCTGTACGGTGGGGAGGAAATTGCTGCTGGCTTGGTCAAGCGCCCTCCAATGACTAATCTAAGAGAAATGTGTTTCTGAAGCATGAGCAAGAAGAAAACGGAGGAGGCAGAGAGCTAAACATAGGACTGTTGTTAGGTTTTCCAAGAGAAAACACTTACAATTCACCTCAGAGCTTGGTCTGCAAAGAACTAGAAATTAAAGACAACACTGAAAAATGAGTAGTGCTGAAGGAAGTATCAGTGAGGAATTCAAAGGTATCCTGGGGTTGTGGTGGAGCTTGGCATCCTTGCTGTGATCACAATTCAGAAATTGTCAAGAGTCCACATATTTGGGAAAACAATCACATTTCCTTCACTGACAGATTTTTATTTTAGTTTCTATTCTACTGTTTGGATTTCTGCTAAGTGTGCTGGTTGCTAATTCTCTGATACTTTGACACCATCTGGCTAACAATTCTACTCTCATTTTTTGGACCTTTCTTATTGAGTGCTTGATTTCTGAATATTCTAACACCAGAACTTTTTAATAGACTGAAATACAGAAATGCTGATTCCTTTGAAAGTCAAGGAAAGGTTAATTTAAGAAGGATGTAAGAATTGTAGTTGCACATAGTGAATGCAGTTCATTTTGTATTACATTTGCAATAAGAAGTAGGTGAAATTCTGCTTGAGAGAATTTCCTAGACTGGGGATTTGAAAGCAACTCTGAGCTCTTTCTTCTTTTTTTTTTTTTTTTTTTTTTGGTGTAAATTAGAAACAGCTGCACTGTAAACAGTAGCTTTACTCTGTCATGAAGCTGGTGTCAGAACGATGACAAAGCCGTCCAGGAGCAGGAACAGAAACTGATGTGAAGGAGAGAGTCAAGGTATGTAGGGAGAGGCAACACCGCTAAACCAACTTTATCTGTTCCTCCCCTAGAAGATCTTGTCCCTACAAAACCCAGCCTCTCTTAGCTCCTTGGACCTCTGTGGCTGTAACAATACCATCGCTGGAAGAAAAGAGAGACTATTTTGGAATTATGAAAGTCAGACTTCAAGATTTATGAAAACGAATACCCATAATTAGGCTTCCAAATCCTTATTCAGGTGCCTGAACAATGACAAGTTGCATGCACCAGGTGTAGTTCCACTTAAGCCAATGAGAACCACGTTTGGTGTCCGATATTACTGAGGCAGAATAAAAGTCTCAGGATTTAGTCCTGAATTTCCTGACTTTGGAAGTTTGAAGTATCTATTAGCTCCCTTTAACACTGATGAAAGTTATTATCTCAGCTTCTTTGAAAATTAGGTCACCTATTTACAGCTCAGATCCACAACTGATTTATGGCAGTTTAACAAGTTACCATCTATCAGCTGAACCGCTATAATTGTCCGTGAAATTCTTTTATTGAAGTTTTTAACAAGTCACATTCCCTCACAGCTGGGGCGGCCGAGGAGCCCATGAACAGTTATTGGCAGTGACTACAGCCCAGTTCACAGGTGTGACCTGCTGCACCACTGATTCGATGAGTGCCTCATTCCTGACTAGGCACCTAAGTAAGGATAGAAGAGCCTAAATTTTGGAACTACGTCTTTGCAGATCTTACGCTAGAAGCACACTCATTCTTACCTTAGGTGACACAGGAGCCGTGCACCATGGTTTGTTTGGATTCTCCACCAGAGACCTGACAGATCTTGTTCTGTTTGTTGGCCTGCATGCCATCCATCTGTGCTATCAGATAGAAATGTAAGTAGGGAAAATGCATTGCACCGAGTTTTGTTTGTGTGGAGTTTTATGCCTTAACACAGGACTAAAAGTGTGTTGCACACATGTATGTCTGGGCACACAAGTTCAGATTCTGTGATGGTCTTGTGTGAAATATGTTCAGCACTTACGGGACAGAACGTGAGCAGAAGAATTGGTTACAGGTACAGGCACCGTGTCCATAGCTGTCCGCTTCCCAAATGCGAAAGAAGTTGAAAAACCAAGAGAGTTTCAATTCACACTGAACAGTGATCTTCTTGCAAAGCTTTGGAAAGGCAGGTGAGATTCCTCCACTGCTGAAATTTCATCCAGTGACTTCCATTACTACCAGTTTAGGATCTACCCTCTTGTTTCCTGCAGCGTGAAGAGGGAATTGCTCCAGGTTGGAAAAATGCTGGGTGGAGGGAAAGAGATGGAGGAAATCTTTAGACCAGTTTTGCCAATGAAGGCCCTCTATTGGTATGCAAAAGCTTAAGAGATGGAAAATCACCTGTGGAGTTCAAGCATCTCTCACTTTATGGGGCTGAGCAGCTGGGTCTTACTCATATTGATACAGAGCAGGAGAAAATTCCTTTAAATTAAACAAGTGTAACAGAGCAGAGTCATAGAGGGTAATAGATACAGACCCCGCTTGTTGGAAACCATTTACTTAAGTGCTTTTTTAGTGTGCAATGACAGCCCTGGAGACCGCTGGCCATCAGAAGGCTTCACAATCACCCACTTCATGTATAACCACAGGGGTGGGATTTCACGAGCTACCCCAAACTGGGAATTTCCCCTAAGCCAACACGGTTATCTATGCAAGTCTTGCAAGTTACAAATTCTTTTTATGTCCTCAGAGAAGTTGAAACTGGGTTTGAGTGGAGCAAATATGGAAAGTCCATTTCTTCTTTCAACCAAGAGACCTTCGTCTCTATTGGAAGACACGTGTCCTGGTTCTCTCAACCATCTGTCCTGAGCAGGAGAGCGCTGGTCTGATGGGAGCGTACCACAACTGCGGGAAGGATAAGGGCACACTGTGCAGAGAAACTGGGGAGGGAAGAGGCTATTTGAGGGGAAATCTGGTAATTACAATGCTATTAAGTCCTTTCTGCTTGATCCTTAGAGCAAATCACACTCCGTTTACATTTATTTGCACTGAAATGGAGCCGGCTACCTCTCCACTCCAGTCATTGACACAATATTTTGTGCGCAATACTGAATCTGCACAAATTCAATGTTATTTTTAATGCATCTATCTAGAAGTTACTGTGAAAAGACAAATACCCCAAACCCCAAACAAACTATTCTTTGTAAGCAGATCAGTACCACTACTGCAAGGTAAAGTCGTTTGTTTTTACTGAGTGTGATAGATAGAGTCCTTCAGAGATGATGATTTTATGTGAAGTGTTCTCAGAATATTTCATGACCAGGTTACTGTACTTTTTTTTTTTTTACCACAACATGTGCAATTCACTTGATGTTCTTGTGCACTTTTTTGATTTTTTATTTCATTTTGTATGAAAGCTTTTTCAGCTTTTTCATTTACCTCTCCCTTCCCATTATTTATAAAAGCTATTGTGGTTTTCACAGTTTAAATCTGCATTGTTGTAGTAAAATAGCAGCTCTCAAATGTTATGTTTCCATCTTTCAAACAAAGTATGAGTAAACAAGCGGATTCTGAAGGGCTATCAGCTGTCCTGAATATCAACACTGAACAACCAAATACAAAAGTATTCAGGAAAAGTCGGAATAAATAACACTGATATTAATCTCAGGGGTGAGAGAACTGTAAGGATTAATAGGGAGGAGACAGAGTTGCTATTCTTTGCAAAACTTTTGGAAAATCTCACACATCCCCATTCATTGATTTCAAATATATTTAACAATTGTCTTCTGTTCATTTGTGGTTTACTTCACTGCCGCTCCAGCTCAGAGCCCCAGCAAGGACCACTGCCTGCCCTGGGCTGGGGAGGGAAGTTCCGTGCCACAAAGGGTTTTAAAAAGTAGTATCCATTTAAATCTGAGGGTAAGTGCATAAACATCTGTGCGTCGGAGGTCATTTCGAATGGTCTGGTTCAATCCTTCATTGTAACTTAAAAACATGCTATTCTACTACATGGAAAATGTACAGCAAACATATGTTCAAGTAAGAAACAATTCAAAAGAAGAAAAAGAAAACAAAGAATTTAATATCCAGAAGGTAGAAATGTAATTTTAACTCTTTTCTTTCTCTGGATTTCTTCAGAAACAAAATTGCTACAGAGGCTATCCACTTTGCCAAGTATTTTAATTTTGATAGAAATCCATATTGTGGTGCGATTCGCAGCGCTTTCAAATTTCCCTTCTGAACTCAAGCAGGACCATTTGCCCACAGCAATCGCTGCAATACCTGTGGTTCATGCCACCACCTGCTGTGGTCACCCAGACGGAAATCCAGACCAATGCCAAGGAGGCTGTACTCGGACAGAGTTCAGCATCTGACTTCATCTGGATTACAACAGTGACACAGAGTTACTGGTGTGAGAAAGTGCCCCTATTTCCATGTAGAAGATTCTTTGCCTACAGCTCTGCAAATTCAGAGCCGTAGTTCTCCTCCCATTAACTTCAGCGGGAGTACTGCCTCTGGTTTCTGTTAGCATCTCCTCGTGGAGAGGGGCAGAGTCTCCTCATGGATTATTTGTTTTTCCAAAAAGACAAAAAGGGAAAGACATCTAAATATAGTCACATCCTCACTTCTGGATCAAGAGCTAACCTGATGATTTTAACCCTTCGATCAGCTCTTTATCACCTTGCACCTTGCATGTAGTTGCAGGTATATGGTACCAAAGCCTTTTCCTCTCTCCTATAGAAGTAACCTATACAGGCTTCATACATGTATTAAGAGCTGGTAGCAGGGAGAAAGCACCGAAAGCCATGTCTCTATCTACTTTTGGCCTGATGGACTAACACATTACAGCCGTTGTTTCCATAAAAGTAAACATTGGTGGGATGTACTGTGAGGTTTGGGGAAAGAATGAGCTATTTTTAGCCTGAGAGTAGTTCATATCCTAATGAAAGTTGCAACCTGGTTACATAACACAAAGCCCCATCAGAAGATCAAAAATGATACTCTATAATTGCCTAAGATGTTAATTTTTTCATGACTGAAATGCGCTCGAAAGGCGTGTTGCCTGTTTTTCCTGGTTTTCCCCTTATAGAGATGCAAAGAGACATAGGAAGCTACGCTAGCCAGACACCAAGCCCATCAAGGCCACTTTTTATTGACTCCTGGGAGAAGTTCCCATTAGCTTTGGTGAGAGCAGGTTCAGGCCTTCAGAGATCACAGGTGTCCATTCTCTGGCCCCTTTTCCCCCATAATCCACTTCTCTGACATCAGTGATTTACTCTAGTAAAACTGAATAGATATAAGTATTAAACCTTTCGGATCTCACGTTCTGTGCCTTAGCACCGCTTTCACTGCGGTTTTAAGAGAAATCAAACTTAAAAAAAGAAAAAAAAATATTAGCTTTTCTAACACAAATTTCTTAAAATAATTGGGAAAACAATGGGCGAACCATTTGCAGCCAGGTCTTGTGATAGCATCTTAAAATCAGGCAAGATAAAAGATGTGTGGGAGCCAGAAATCAAGGCAGGCTATTCTATACACTTTTTTCTTCTATCATACTTTATGGGTTTGTATTCAGCTAATACGATTTCTCATTTGTTCTGTTGATGCAGAACATTTGGGGATGTGGAAATTCGTCCTGCTTTCATTTTCACCAGGTTAACACTAGCTAATATCCCGATCCCAGCAGAATTACTTTTGACTTACCTCACACTGAATAGGCAGAGATTTCGGCCCTCATATCCACCCACCAATTGCAAACCAAACCTGTGTCTACCCAGTGGGGCAGAAATAAACAGACTGCTTTTGCAGAATTACCAAAATAAAATTACCTCCTTTCTTCCCATATTTTTTTCTTTTAATTCTCTCAGTGTTTACATACAAGAAGAGCTTAAATCAATCCACAGCCATGGTTTCTACATTAAATACTGTCCTTCCAGTCTCTTGCACGCAAAATGAAGTGACCTGAATATCTTGACTTCTCCAGAATTACTTTAGAGTACAAAACCTCTTTGAATGGGTTTAATTCATTTCATTTCACTGCTGCCGCCATAGGGCGACCCCGGAAAGATGTTCCCACATGGAGGAGGTCTCCTAGGTGTTACGAGTGCGGGTGTGAATGGCCCGCAGCCCCGCTCGCTGCGGCTCAGACAATGCCCGTCAATGAAAGAGCCCTGCTTTGCCTCATTCTCCATCCCACCAGCTTCGTAAGGCTTATTCCCGATTTACACCCGTGCAGTGAGAGGAGAGCGGAGCGCCAGTAGCTTCCCGACAGTCACTAATTTGCTCCAGCCCACCCAAGAGGAAGAGGGTGCAATCGCCAGCCTCCTTCCCTCCATGGTGCCCAACCGGGCGTTTCAATCCACCCTCAGGAGCTGCCGTGTTCGCTGTGACTCTGAACATCCCCCGACCCCAGGGGGCTAAAGATAGCCGAAAACATTGAAGATCGGTGGGGGGACGGCGGGCTTGGTGGGGATGGGTTTCAAAACCACGGGCCGGTAGAGTTTCTGCCCCGTGCCATCAGCCTCCTTGCAGAAATGCGGCACCTCGGCCGGCAGCGCGGCCGCACTCTTCCTCCACAGCCCCAGCCCAGGGAATGGCGATGGGGCCAGCGTGCCCGGGGGCTGGTACACCCCTGGCCCAGGGCAGGAGAAGGGACAGCAAGTCCAGGCACCCATCTGCGCCGAGAGGACGCCGGCAGGGTCCTTGTCCCCAGCATGCGGGGCAGGCTCAGAGGGGCTCTCTGGGCCGGTGGTGTCTGAGCTCCGCTTGCTTTTCTTCCCCTCATAGGGAGGGTCTCTGGGGGCCGGGAGCCCCTCCATGCCGGCAGGAAAAGCCCTGGCCGGCAGGCTCGGGGCTGGCCGTGGCTCTTCCCAGAAGGAGGCGGGGAGCTGTCGCTTCCTCATGGGCACCTGGTCTGGCCTGGTGGCCTCAGGGATTTGCTCCTGCAAAACCCCTTCTCCGGCGAGGCTGTCCTCCCCCTCGGCTGCCCGCAGCACCTTCTCGGCGGCAGCCCCACCGGGGGGGCTGGGATCAGGCAGCTCGGGCTGGGGGCCGCGTCCCCTGTCCTCCACCACCCTGCGCCAGCCACCCTCGGGGGCTTTGCCAGGGTGGCACCGCGGGATCCGTGAGTACTTCTGGGAAAACCGCTTGAGCTGCTTCTGCAAGTATTTTCTGTGGTCGACTGACCGGCGACAAGGGGCTGACTTATCCAGAGCCGCTTTGATGTCACTGGAGGCCAGGTTGACGAAGTTCAGTAGGGTCTTTACCTCGCTGTCCGATGCCATCTCACTGGATGTGCTGTGTGGAGTTTCCCATGAAAAGTTTATAATCCGCCTCTGGACAAACCTGGGGAAAAAAATGATGGAGAGACGTAAGAGTGGGAAGCCTCAGTTCAAATAGCACCGGGCAAATGGAGGGAGGGTGGAGGGGGAGGACACGTCAAACTTCTCAACCACGCAAAAAAGCTGTCCCTCAGTTCACCTCCGTGCCGGCAAACTCCCGGCGGAGGCGCCGCGTGCCCACAACCCACCACCCTGCACCGCTGCCCCGGCACACACGGGCTGGCCAACGCCGGCCATCCCAGCGCTTAATCTTGTTAGA
The DNA here is from genome assembly GCA_013400135.1 of Rhinoptilus africanus. Lineage (NCBI taxonomy): Eukaryota > Metazoa > Chordata > Aves > Charadriiformes > Glareolidae > Rhinoptilus > Rhinoptilus africanus. The sequence goes on from VXBO01001098.1 coordinate 558,780, forward strand.
TAGCGCTTAGCTGGAAAAGAAGCAGCCGGGGCAGCTGCTCCCGCCTCCCCGCAAGCCAGCGTGAACACTCACCCCGGAGCGCGGCAGCTTTTCCGGCCGGTGCTGGCGGCATCGGCGGCGTCGCTGGGGAGAAGAGCCCCTTTCCCACTAATCTGGTTAGGCAGGTTACACACCGCCAACCGCGGTGGAGGCGGCCAGGGCCCGCCAGTGTTTGGACGCAGTTTAGCAAGCACTTGAGCAAGCTGAATGAATATCGACTCCAGCGAGTTCGGGGCTCTCCCAGGCCAATCAGAAGCCACTTTGCCAAATACAAAGCATCCCAATCAGGCATCAGCCTCCCCTCCTCGCATTCTTTGCCATCACAAATTGTCGCCATGGGGACAGCCACAGAAAGACAGCTAATAAATACAATCATTTCCCCACAATTTCTACCATTCTCCCCTATCCTCTTCACCCCCACCGAGGCCTTTCTTTTCAAAAATGGCACAAGCTGAAGCGAAAATGCTGAGGATGAGTTAGGAAAGTTTTGACACCGTTTTCTCCGCGCTCCCCGAAGCTGTCTGGGGGCTGATACTAGCCATGCTTCATTGGCACAGGACAATGTAATAGGGGGGACTGGGCTAGCCTACTTTTAACCGTTCCCCATCAGAGCCCTTCTTTTTTTTTTTTTTTTTTTTTTTTAAGGGGAGGATGATGTCAGAAAAAGGTAGGAAAGGAACAAATCTCTAAAGAGATGTGCAGATATCCATGGAAAGGGAGCTTGAGCGCTCAAGAATCTTGTCTTTATGTTTGCCCCCTCAATTGAGTTACACAAAAGCTGAATTACCCATTCAAACTACCCGGACAAAAGGATGGAGTTGGATAGTACTCTTGCATCTGTAGTCAAACAGTTAGAGACTTAAATCGAGTCGTCATGATGGAGAAAGAGTTAGACAAAGCCCATAGAATTGCCATCAGCAAACATTTTCCTGTGTCATATTAGTGGGTCTCCATGACTCCCCCTGGCCTGGGGACAATAGCACAAGTTTGCACACTCGACTACTGTCACCCTGCCAACGCTGGCAAGGAGCAGAAACAGGACAATCCTTTAAGGGGAAAGCATGCCCGCTGCAGGGAAGGTAAGAAGAGAGGGAAGAAAAGGCGTGTGAAATGCTAATTGAGCTGCTTCCTTTACTGATCCAGAGCTATGCGAGCCCTCCGCCTTCTCGCAGGCTTGTCCCTAAGGGCTGGCAATAACTTAATAGCATGGCAAAACCAGGAGCTGGAGGAAGAGGAGAGCAGAAGGGCTGCCCTCGGCGTGCACCGGGCACATCCAAGAACACCGAGCCTGTGTGCCAGCCTGGGACCCGCTGTCCCCTGCGGCCAGAGCAGCGCTGCTCCCCATCTCCAGCCCGCGGCACCCTGGAGGTGGGAAAAGAGTGGAGAGGGGCACAGGAGGTGTGCACCCACCCTCAGGGAGGTGCTGCCAGCTCTGGACCAAACACACACAGCCTTAGGGAAAGCAGGGACTGAAGTCCAAGCCATTTTGAAAGTAAAATCTACCTTATTGATATAAGGAAAAGCCTGAGCACTGAGGGTTGAAACCATCTACATTTTAAGCTTGTTTTACAGTATTTCTGTTCCTTTCATTTTCCTCAGAGAAAGACAAGATCCAAATCATACCAGACTCTGGGCAGAGACCTCAGGGTTGACTCTTCATTGTCCCCATACCAGCATGCCCAGTGCTGCCATCCCTATTCACATCATTTCTCCCAGTCTGGCCTGAGCCACCTGTGCTGGCACCCGGGCTCAGGTGTTCCAGGTCTAGGGAGCCCCCGGGGTCAGGATATCCTGCAACAGAAGATGCTACAGAGCCTTTGGCACCGTGGCAGGCTGTTACACAGCGGCTGATTTGCCACTGCAGATGTGCCTCTCTCCTCCCGGCTTCTATTTCAGAAGCAGTTCATGCCGTGGGAGACCTGGGGCAGCCTCTATCATCTGCTTACACCAGCACGCAAATCTCTGCGCAAGCTTCTCCGTTCTGCTCATTCCAGAGGGGAACAATTTCCAGTCACCTGCCTGAGCATCTATTTCGGGATGTGCTAGCCAGGGCCTGGCCTCTCTGTGACCCAACGCAGATCCTTCTCTGCAGCTGAGGCTACAGGGAGAGGTTTTGTTCAGCTCATTGAGAGATGCACGCCAAGGGACCATACCTCTGTTCGTAGCAACCAACTGCCTCCTGTGCTTGCGCGTTTGAACCCAACCTGCACATCAGGTTGCTCTAAATGCATCTAGTTGGAGAGACGGAGAAACACGGGAGGGGTGCCTGGAAGCAAAGGATTGTCTCAACGTGGCAATGAACTGTGTCCTCCGAGGCCTGGGAAACTCATGCCACGTATTATGAGACCCTATATCCAATCACAGGGGCTCAAACCCCCGGGCTGTGCTCTGAGGCTGAGGGCTAGTGGGCCAGTTAGGCTGAGGAGGGCCGGTACGGCGCTCTTGCTTACTGGAAGATAAAGGAAACACAGCACCCCTCCAAGACACCCATTGCAGAGGCCATCTCCAAGCCCCCAGACTGCAGCCGTGCCTGTCCCCTCCTGGAAGGACTCTTGCCCAGGACACAGCTCCTTTGACACCACGTTGCAGTGGTGGAGGGGCTCCCCTTGCCCCGCTGCACTCCCTGCTCCAGCATCCCGTTCCCCTGCAGCTGAGTAACGGCAGGGAGCCAGGAGGGGAATGAACCGGCGAGCGGGATTTAAAAACCAGAGCAACCCACCCTTTCAAGGTCAGACTCAGGTTGAGCTGCACAGGGGTTTCTCTAAGAGGCCACCGGAGCCCTTTTGTTCCTCTCTGCTCTGGCCATGTTCATCCCAATGTACATGTGAAAGGAACAATTAACAATAGGGCACTCCTCTCTGAGGATCCAATGCACTTTGAAGTGTCCACCAACCAAAGGCTCAAGAATGATACATCATTTTCCACTGTGAACATGTCAAACTAGTACAGCAATTGAAAAAATGTCTCCACATGCCTTCCCAGCATGCAGACAGGGACCAGCTGGAGAGCCACTTCATATCCGACATGTCACCCCCTGACAGCTGTCTTCTTGGGAATTTTTGGTATGTGAAGTTTTCTAACTCCCTTTTTTACATAAAACCAAGAACAAATCCATTCACTTCAAAGTTGAGGCCAGGTCTCTCCTAAACTTGCAGCTTTTCCCTCAAGACTGAATAAAGGAGAGAGAAGAGAAGATTTCCTGACACAAAAATACCTGTGAAGTGTTTTTTAAAGTGTCACTCATTGTAAGCGATGTCAACCTTTAGCCACTTCTACACCAAAACCCCCCCACAGCTTATTTCCAGGCCGAGGGGCCCATTCAGCAGAGGTGGCTGAGCATCAGGCTGGAGCAGACCCACTAACCGCACCAGCAGACCCACTAACCACAACGCACACCATTAACTGGGGTCGGGGTCCCTCCACTGTAACCACCCTGAGCAGTTCAAACAGCACAAACACCCAAATCACTGGTTTCTTAATGGTCTGCAAAGCAAAGAGCAGCTCAGCGCACAGCTGAGCAGTACAGAGATGATACAGAAGTCGCTGTTTTTACACCAGTTTACTCAAAATTCTTTTTCCTCCCCTGAAACAGAGATTTTTCTCCATCCCAGCCTGAGCAATAGGTGCTCAGGTTTAACAGCCCCATAGGTGTTAAAACTAAGCAATCTCCATTAATTAAAAAAAAAACCACTTTCAGATTTTTCCTTGAAAAATAAGGCTTCTTAACAACAGCTGAAACATTTTCCTTAGAAATTCCTTAGAGGTATTTCCTTCCTTCTGTTGAGGAAAGACGAGAGGAGAGGAGAGGAGAGGAGAGGAGAG
>VXBO01001098.1:562795-582363 GCA_013400135.1 Rhinoptilus africanus
AGGAGAGGAGAGGAGAGGAGAGGAGAGGAGAGGAGAGGAGAGAGGGATTACCACCAAATTTCCATTGTTTTGTGGCAAATTTCAACTATTTTGCCCTATTTGGGTCACAGTCCTGTGATTCCTTGTTGAGCCTAATGAATGTGCACTTTGAAGGAAAGGGACAATGGGCTTCAATTGTTTTGAAACATGGTAAGAAAATAAGCTGGAAAATTCCCACATGGGCCACCTGTGAATTGTGGAGCATTACTGGGATGGAGGAAGACCACTAAAGCTCTTCCTCCGGGGTCCTGATTTTAGATTTCTTGTTGACAGCAATTGAAAAGGAGGGATATTAATGATACACTGATAGCATCAACATGGAATATGTTATTTAAAATCATAATGCAAGAACTGGGTGACCTAAGGAGTGAATGGAATGGAAGAGGAAAGGATTATAGTAACTCTGAGCCACACACCTCTGGCACTCATAGCAGGAGTTTCTGCCATGAGGAAAGATGTCACTGTCCAGAAATGAGAAGGAAAAACAGGTCATAGGATGAAAATGAATCTGCATCCATCTTTCAAAAGAGGAGCACTGATGGCGTTCAGGCCTCCAAAGAGGTTCTCTGGACTCAGAGCCTGGCCCCAGCCAGGGGGGCTGCCCATCTCAAGACCTGCGGGTTCATTTTGAAAAAGAAAAAAACCCTCCAAGTTACCTTCATGAGTATTTTGGAGGATGCAATTCATCTGTGAGAAGACTGGTGTGGGCAAAGCTAGCAGCCTGGTCCCTGGTCCAAGGACCTGCAGGACATCTGGGATGGGCAAATTGTGGCTATGGTTGCAGGTCTGTGGTTCCTGCCATCAGCCCCCAGGGGATGTCTGACAGTGTGTGCACAGGGATGCAGGCAAAGCCCTCGGTGTCCCTTCCCACACTCCGGCACGCCGGTGCTGCAGACAGCAGCAGGGATGTCTCGTTGTGGCACTGACCCTCACACATCCTGGTCCTGCCTGGGAGCCGAGTCCTCCAGGATCAGGACAGGAAGAAGGAGAGACAATATGGGATTTCTCCCCAGACTCGTGTTGTCCAGTCATCCCCTTTGCTCTCCCTCCTCATCTCTTGTTGAAGCCAAAACCTCTGCTCCCAGGAGAAGAGGAACCTGCCATTCCCATCAGACGAAGCTTTAACTCTTCCCCCCCCCCCCCCCATCCTCTTCTTTTTTTTTTTCCTCTTCACAATCTGCTTTGACCTGAGTGACATCCTCTCTTTGCTTTCAATCCCCGATTTTCTGCACTTGGGGACAGACTTTGAGCAGGCACCAAGTGCTGGGGCGGCGAGGGGGGGCTGCTGCTGCCCCGCAGCCTGCCATTCAGGCAGATGGTGGAGGGGGCCGATATGAATAGCTCCTGTCAGTCTCATAGAGCGAACTTTACAATTGTGCTACGTGTTGGACTGCACGTGACTAATGCCATTCTTCTGCAGGCTGCAGGCAGGACACAGCTGTTTCTTTAAGGAAAATTTTGTTTTTCTGGGCAGAAAAAAAAAACCAAACCCACCCACGGCAATGTTGTATCCATGTATCCAAATATTACACTCCGTAATTAGGCGTGATCAAAGCCCATCCTGCCTTTCACGGCCTCTCTTTCTGCTAAATTAGATATTGTTTAAAAATGAGCCTGGCCTTGGTTTGGTCCTTCTGGAGGTTTAAATCCTGCCTCCCCACACAGCAGGTATGCACTGAGAAGGAGCAGCAGGGCCAAATATAGGTTTCTTTACATAATTCTGGAGTAATTAAGTATTTCAAGATCAGTGATGAATTCAGTGCCAAGCGCTACGTGGAGCTTCTGTTGATGAGAAACAGCGCTGCGAAGAGGATTAAAAAATACAGATATGAATATGAGCGTGTGAAAAGGTGAAGACCTCTTAAAAGCTGCAAAAAAAGAAGTGCACAGCGAGGTCTGGCCGGGGCTGAGTCTGGATCTCGAGCCTATAGTAGAGAAGAGTCTCCTGCTCACGTTTTGGCTGGGCTGACAGCCCTGTTCCCTGCTCCACAATCTTGGACAGGGCTTCTCCACACGGGTGTTTCTGCAGTGAAATCAGTGCCAGGCTCTCCAGCTCAGGTACAGCCAGAAAGAGACTCCTGGCACTCCTGCACCCGCATTTCCTCAGCCGGGTGCATGTCCTATCCCCGCAGCCCTTGGCAGCGGGACAAGGTGTGGGCAGCCTTCAGCTGGCCCCCTGTGGTGGTCTGGCCATGAGCTGCAGGCGGGCAGCGGTGTGGGGTTATACCCCTAACGTTTCCTTCCCCCTGCCTGTCTCATTGCATTTCCAGACAGAGCGTTTGCCCACCAGCGTTGCCAAAACCCCCCCCACAGAGTGCAGAGCAGGACAAGAGCTTTGGTGAGCAAGATAGTGTCTGAGCAAGAAAGGTGTCTTTGATCTCCTTTCTCTCCTCACATTGATGGGCCCCAGTGGCTGTAATATACCGTGTTTCTGTGACATTGCGATCGCGGCTCAGACTGTGTTTGTGCAGCACAAATTGCCCTCAGACTCACACTTGTTTGAGATATTTCATACCTAACATTGATACAGAGAATAAAAATTAACACTAACTACTACTTCAGTTTCTCTCTGTTGAGAAACAAAGTTAGAAATAACATGGGTCATGGTCGCCAAACAAAAAAAAATCCCTTCTAACCTACCATGACAGCTAGAAAGAGCTGATGAACTGCACCTCTCTTCTTGGACCACATCTTCAGACTCTGCTGGTGGTCTGCAATATGGGAGCCACTAGGGAGCTCTTCCAGCCCAAGTGTCCCTTCTAGAGGCATGCTAGGGTGAAGGCTCAGTGTCCAGTCTTGAATTATCCATGCAGAAGGCCTAGCAAAAACTCCACAGAGACCTCTAAATCTTCTCTACACTGCCTGTTGTCTTGACCCATCGCTTTAGCACTATTCATAGTTTGGGGAATTCAGCTCTCTCTGCTGTAAACAGCAGCTGCTGCAGGAAGTACCACCAAGTTCAGTGTCATCCCTTCATCCCGGTTTTGGAAATGTCCTTCTCCAAAGTTGTTCTTATGCTTCATGGGAGTGTGGAAAGGTGAGGAGAGTTGCAGCTCCTGCTGATGGTCACCCTGGGAAGCCCTAGAAGGGTCCCTGGCAGCAGTCAGTTCCCCCCTAACTCCCTTTTTTTGGACAACAGTTCTCAGAAGGACATTACTCTGGTGTGTTACATGTTCAACACAAGAATGCTAATTCCAGCACTTCGGGCTTACAATGCAATATATTTAAAACAGTTCTCCAGTCATAACTAACAGAACTTAAATTTTGGATACTGAATGAGTCCCCAGGCCTGGGCTGGTGTAGAAATCACCGAGAAATCACCTTCTGTCTGAGAGCTCAACCTAGATGTACAGGGACCTTCTTTTAGGGATTAGCTTTCCCGGAAGATGCAAAAGGCTGACATTTTCTGATAAACAAGCTGTTACACCTGCATCATTGGCAGAGCTGGAGCTTTGATGGTGAGATGGAACGCCTTTGGCCAAAGAGAAGCACAGAAATCCTCTGTAAAACATGCCCTCTTGGATAAATTGCCCCGATTCAAACCATGAGGACGAGATGGCATTCAACGAAATGTGCTAAAAGAGCTCAAATATGAAATTGCTGAGCTACCAATGCAGAGCTTCCACCAGCCTCCACCTCAAGGAACAAAGGTGAGAAATGTGATCGGTAGTTGCATGAATAACAGAATAAATAAAGAAACATTTCCTCTGGAGGCGGGTTTATCAGAGGAGTGCCCCAAGGGCTTGTGCTGGGATCGGTGCTGTTCACCATCTCTGTATGTGGCATGTCAAAGCCAGTGAATGCTGGCAAAGTTTGCAGATGATACAAAATTATTCATAATAATCAAAGCTAAAGCTGACTGTTGCAGAAGGAGCTTATAATACCAACTGACAGTGAAGTGCCAGATGAAATTCAGTATTGACAAGTGCAAAGTAAGGCACTTAGGGAAAAAATAACTCTACTTATACATCTGCAGTGACGGGCTGTAGATAGAAACACTCAAGAAAGAGATCTTGGGTAAATGAAACTAAGGTATGAGGTTTCTGAAAGCATCACTCATTCCCTGCAACAGTCAAAAAGCAAATTGGATAGTAGGAATTGCTGAATGAGAGAACACAATAAAACAGAATAAAAACCAGTATTACAGCACTGCTCTAATAACTTTAGAAAAGGTATAAAACAGGTAGCAAGGATGGCCTGAGGTTTGGAACAGTTTATTGATGAGGAGAGACTAAAGGAGACCTTTTCTGCTTGGAAAGAAAATTACCTGAGGAAGCTTGATGTAAATGTATAAAATCGCCAGTGGCATGGAGAAGGTAAAGAGGACAAGGTTAATTTCTGCTTCTTCAGTGCAAGAACTAGGGGTAACAAATTGAATTATCACGCAGTAGGTCTAAACCATAAAGAAGGAATTTTCCACATGACGCATTAAACCGCGGGACTTGTTGCCAAAGTATAAATGAGATTAAAAAGGACTTAGACAAAGTCATGCCATATAGGATCATTATTAAGCTGAAAAGTCCACCTTCAACCTGTAGCTTAGGGACTTCTGCAATCACTGACTGTCAAAAGCCAGAAGAGTATATCTGGTACAGATCTCTGTGTACTTCCCCTGTCCTTCCTTAAGTATCCACATAGGCTGTCATCTCAGGTGGGATACTGGACTAGAGAGACCTTTCATCTCATTCACCAGAGCATTTATTATCTGAAGGAATGGGAAAATACACCCTGGGTATGATTGAGCAGTGTGAGGCAAGAGGGGGGTGTACTGGAACCTTGCGAAAAACAAAGTCCCATTTCTTTCCACCTGATATTGACAAGTTTGTTTGGGGCCATTCTGCGTTGATAGCAATTTTGGTTTGATGCTTGTAAAAAGAAGTCTGCAACGCTGAAAAATGTACTTATGATGCTTTTTTTTTTTTAGAAGAAAGATGAGGTTGCTCTAAGAGGAGCTAACATAATTCAAAGTGTCATCCATCATGAAAAAGTGCATTATTTTTTTGAGAAGGTTTTGTTTCGGTTGCTGCTGTATTTTTTTTCTTACACCAGAATAGACAGTACTGAGCCCATCAAAACAAAAGCCCCAGTCCAGTTCTGAAAACAGCCACACTGTAAGTCAGGATGGCCATTCATTTCGGTACACATGTGTCTGTGCTTGCAGATTTGGAGACCTGGGGAAAAATCCAAGCCAGAGAGAGACACACACAGGATCACATTCCTTCTCGTTTGCTGGTTTGCTGACCCCATCCAGCTGCCAGATGCGCTACTTCAGTGGCAGACTGTCTGCATCCAGGGCTGCCTATGGCATAAATGAGGTAGGAAGTTGTTGAGGGCAGCACACAGCTGGCAGACAGATGTGGGCCTGGAGGCAGGAGCAGCCAAGCTCCATGCTTCTGGGGCACCACAAATTCAATTTTGCTCAACTTGCTGCTGAGTCTCGAGCTGCTCTGCCTGGCTTGCGAGCACAGGAGAGGCATGTTCCCCCAGGGGCTAAAAAGCACCGAGATGGGCTGTTTCTGCTGTCCCATTTTATTCACACAGATTTCATGACCACTTTTGAAGACACATTTGATAAATAGACAAAAGCCAAAGCTTTTGAGATTTCCCAGGAGCGAGGCAAATACCCATCCTCAGCCCCATGAGCCTTCAGATACTGCAATGAAGGGTTTGGTAGGAAAACTTTGGTTGCTTTCTGCTCCAAACCGCTCAGCTTTGATAAATGCAGCAGGATTGATCTGTGCTCTGCGCCCCTTAACTGAGTTACGATGTATAATCCTCCCTGGAACAGAACATTTACATTCCACTGACCTAGTTGAAAAAATGCATTAATTTTAATTTATGTAAAATTCCCCCAGTAGAAGAGTGAGAGGAGAGAGGCGATGTCTTGTTTGCAGTCCTTTCCTGCTCGGAGCTAGAACTGAAGTCCAACTTTTTAATCAGGATTTTTGAAAATGCTGAAGCGGTTCAATGGGTGGCTTGCTCATGTAAATCCAGATACAGCTTTATTTTAAAAATGTGAGGTCAACCTGCCTCCTCTTCACTGAGGGGGTACCTCTCCTCCTCTGGGGCAGTGGGGCACCAGGAGCAGTTTGACACAAGAGAGAAAAGAAAAGCTTAACCCTGACGCCTCATTTCAACTCCCCCTGTTGCACATCTCCGTGGAGGCTGACCTCTTGGCACGGGGCTTGAGGAACTTTGTTGTTCAGGAAGGTAATGGTGCGTCTTCCTACATTGGCGGACATGAAGAGCCCAGAGAACATGGTTAGCCCACAGCCCAGCCCCAGTGCTGCAGTGCCCACAAAGGAAAAACGGCCAGTGACATTGGTAAGAGGTGGTTGTGTAGCCCAAAGTTTGTCTATAAGGTCACTTCATCCAACCCAGTGAGTCAAACACCACAGGTACGTTTACAAAAGAGACCGAGAGGAGGGTTGTTTTGTATTGCTCCAGCACAGAAAACCAGCTGGAAAGATGTCTCATGTTAGAATTCCCTTTAGTAAGAATTAATTCTGGGGTCTCAGCTCAGCAAAGTTGTTCCTTCTTCATCCAGCCCTATTTCCATGTAACAGCCATCCAGGGCAAGAAAGTGGTAGGAGCCATCATAATAAGCTCAGCAGGCTCTTTGGCTGCTATCAACATTAGTGTAACCCCTGAAAAATAAAGCCAATTCAGGAGCTTTTCGTACCAAAACCAGCAAGGATCAGAGGAGTGAAGCACAATGATGTCCAAGTCATCTCTTCCTTTCTTCACTCCTGCATAAAGAGTAAATTATGGGGCAGGTGAGTGTGGGGTCCTTTCCCTACCCCTGCAGGCTCTATTCCAGTCAGCCCCAGCTGCGGCCGAGGGGACTCCTCTTTCCCTGCGGGAGCTCTGTGAGCCTGAGCAATGCCACAGCCTCCCAAGGGAGCCTGTCTGTGACCTGAGGGAGCACCTCAGAAACTCACTGACTGAGGGAGATGTTTGGATCTAGACTCTGTCATGAGCCCTTATCCCTGATCCAGAAAAATCAAACGCAGCCTATTGCTCACGCAGCGCTGCTGCACAGCATGTTGTCTCAGGCAGTCTTTGATAAAAGTTGCCACGTAAACACCGGAACCAGAACCTGAGCAAGCAAGAGGAAAAAAAAATAAATTATAGATACCTGCATATAGCAACTGTCTAATTCTTACATCTTCCTATCATGCTGTTTACAGTCTTACACCTGTCTCTGGTTCAAAATCATCTCTCTCATAACTCCAGGAATGAGAAAAATTTCCTTTGTAGGTTCAAGTAAGCATCTGTGTCTACTGGATATATCCCAGGGATTAATTTGGTGTCTAATGTGTAAGGGCAAGAGTCAACATGCTTTCAGGAGGCCCCAGCCCACCTGACATGACATGTTTTCTTGGTTGCTGGTGTCTTTAGCTCACAGTAAAGCTCATTTCAAATGTAGATGCTTTGCTCATTTCCAATGGAAATGCGGTGGTGTGTTCTCAGTAAGGCTCTGAATTTGCTTATCTCCAGCTGTTTAAGGACACCTTCCTGCTGCTGAAGAAGGGCAATCCCTGCACTAGACTGCAGCTGCTCAGAGAGATACAGCATCGTAAAATGCAGACAGTGATCTGTGGCAATAGAGAATTTTTTCTTTTTTTTCCAGCCAAAAAGCAGTCATTTTACGCTCTACCTTATGCAACATGAAAAGCTATTATGGAAAGTAACCTTTCCCTGTTTTCTAATAAATGAATACCAGGAACATCAAGGGTACAGTGTCAGGCAGGTATAAATAATGGAAGGCAAGGAAAGCAGGAGGAACGTTGTCCACAAAAAGAACTACCCCATCAGCCCCCAGAACCTTTCCAAAGATTTATTTGGTAATGAAACCAGCAATACTCATTTCAAACATTAGAACCCAATTGCCAGCTTTTCAGATGTAGATAACTCACAGGCTGTCTGGTCTCCTTCCACACACACATACACCCGCACAAACTTCTCTTTTACTGCAGCTGGACTTTGGCAGAGTCTTAAAACCATCGCTAAAAGATAGACAAGAGAAATAAATAAGAAATATCAATGAAAAAAAGTGTATCTCTCTGTGCCATTTAGGATTTGGAGGACTCTGGAAGAACAGAAGGAATTTTATCAGCCATTCTTCTAGGTGTGGAAGTGTTGAGAAGAGACCAGAGTTGATCACTGACGTGAGTAGCCAAGGTTTGGTAAAGGCAGCGGGCAGGTGGAAATAGCCTTTAGGCAGACTCTGTATTTTCCAACAGAATGTCTCACGATCTTCAGGAATTTGATTTACTCATAGTTTGTGGGGATTTGTTATTATTAACCTAGCTTGTTTTCAGAATCAAGAACATATTAAAGACTGCCATTCTGCAACGTCACCCTAAGGGCAAAGCTGACAACAGGATTTCTGACAGAGAGGATCATTCCAAGATTTTGAACATACCTGGTATCTTGTGCAATCTAGTGGCCATCGCATCCAGGCACTTGCTAAGAAAAGCAGCACAAATACCCGAGTGTCCCACTTCTGTCACCAGGCAGGATTGCTTCAAATAGAGGTGGCCCATTGTGCCAGACACTGGACTGGACCCTGTTCCCTGTGCAGGGTCTCCACCAGTGCAAGCAACTCAGTGGATCAAACTGGGGATGCTGCCAAATGTTTTGTGAGGGAAGAAGCACTAGATCTAACAAGAGTCTGATGATGCTTATGATATCAGCTAAATCGGTCTGGTGTGATCCCAGAACATCTCAGAACAAAACTGTCCCTGAACAATTTTTGTTGTTTAACTTTTGTGTGGCACCTTTAGGCCAGGCTCGGTTGAATACCAGCAAGAATTTCCAGCGTAGTAGCTTCACTGCCTTGATGCAGACGCATTCGTCTCTTCCTTCTCTTCTTGCTGTTCCTTTAGTTTATATTTATGCAAGCACACTGGTCAGAAACTACTTGAGACTAAAATAAAGCTCTTTTTCTTTCTAAGAATTAGTCATTAATTATCCCGTTATGATTTCCTGGACTATTTAGGTAACCCACGTTCCAGCTAATGGGTTAATTCATTTTGTGTCAGTTCAGCCGGGTCACATTGTGTCATTTTTGTTTCTTGATTGGGTGAATGAAACCTTTAAAATGGGATGTAGCAAGTAATGAATACCCTGTTCATACAGTAGAGTAATTCTTGGTTTTGTGTGTGACTGACTATGCAAACAAGATTACATCCAGGCCAGCGCAGCCAGCCACCACGGGGTGAATGCCGCACACCAGCTGCACAGGGAATAAGTGGAGTTTGACAATGTCATTGCAGACCTGGTCCAAATACTCTGAATGAAACATCCCCCTTTCACAAAGCTTTTGTAGGGAAAAAAAAAAAATTAACTGGCCCTAAGAGATGATCATCACTATTAGCTGTGTTTGGTTTGTTTTTTTTTATTTAACAGTGGCTTTTAAAAACCTTTTAACCACCTATTGTCACCACTGGACTGAGAAATGTTGTTATCTGAACTCTTTTCCCAGGAATAGCTGTTACCAAAAAATGAGTGAAAACAGAGAAAAGCACAGGCACGTGCTGATCCAATAAAACTGAACAAATGAAGAAGTTTTCTTTTTTAAAACTGCTTTTGTATTTTAAGGCACAAGCATGCCCATCGACCACTCGGCATTCTTTTTGCAACTCTAGTACACACAAGCCTTAACCCACCAGCACCTCACTGTCCTTTGCTTTAGCCTCCTGTACAGGCTGAGCTCCAGTCAGGAAAATCTATTTCGCCAATAAGTATAAAGGAAGGGGTGGAATTTTCTAGGAACAACTGAAAAAGTAAGTGTGGCTCAGGATCATGTAAGAATCCAGCAGCGTTATGGGGGGGTGGTTCACAAATATTTACAAACGCTGTTTGCAGTGAGCAGGCAGCACTAATCACCAGTACAAAAGCCGTATCAGCCTGGTGTTTAGCAACTGTGGTGAGCATGGAGAGCCTGAATGCTTGTTGGCTCCGGAGAGGTTGCTCAGTAGAGGGAATATTGATTTGCAGGCAGAAGATTTAGAATAATCCATTTCCAGAAAGGCTTGTAGGAAAAATAAGTTCTGATTGCTGTGTATTTGACACCAAAAAAAAAAAAAAATTTTAAAAAAGGCTGCACTTTGTTTAGTTCATCCGCATTTTACACATCAGAAGCTGAATAGCTTTTCCTTAAGAACTGCCATTTGCCAGCTCCACGCTGCTGTGCCTCAGGCAGATGGAAGCAAGGCAAAAGGGCGTAGAAATTCATTTTATCGGTGCAACCGATACAGTCGGAAAAAGCAGGTAAGCCTTTGAACACAGAGATGGTTCTTTAGGTCTGAAACAGGCAGCGAGCTTCAAGCTGGGTTTAATTTAGTTCCAATTGATTAGACGACGGTGCTGACTGATTGCGAGCAAAGGCTGGTTGGTACCCACGGAGCAGGTGGATGGAGAAGAGGCAACACGATGAAGTCCTGCAGCCCAGAGAGTAACAGCTACCCCCCGAGCAGCTTTGTGAGAAGAGAGGAGATTATTACACACCACTACACTGATGACTTTGCTGAGTGGGTAATACCTAGTGTCCATCAGAATTGTGATTATTTTTTTTAGGTAGGTGAGCTAACCTGTTGAGTACACAATTATCTGCCAGTGACACGGGAAACGGAACAGATCCTTCACAGTGTTATATCAAGCAGATTATATTAAGTGCATCTGGTCAATGAAATACATCCAAGCTGTCTGACTTGCCTCTCAAATGTGGAGATGTTTATTCAAAACAAGGTTGTGGTGCAGAATGACAGGCCAGTGGGAATATATGTGGCCAATATTGATTCGGTTAGGAGCTTGCTATAAAGCTAAACGCAATAAGCTCCCAGCGAGTTCAGCTGTCTGTCTCTGTGTCCCAGCCCTCCAGTGCAGCTGCCCATTAGAGAATCTCTTTTAGCTTGAGGTGAGTTGATAGAAAGGCTTGAACTGCTCTGGGTCAGAGCTCCAGGTCTCTCCTTCCGATCCTTTCCTGCTCTCCCACCCCAGGACTGCTTCCTCTATGGGTCCTCCTGCTCTTTGCATTTTCTTCTGTCACAGATTGATATTATTTCTATCATCTTGCTAACAGCTCTTGTTTAGAAGGAGGGGAAAGTAGGTTCTCTCACTCCTATGTTTATCTTGCTAATGGGAATTATCTAAATAGAAAATGAGCACAAGCAACAAACACTCATTTACCATGAAAAAAAAGCAAGCTGGAAAGCGTCAGATAGATGCAATGAATGAACTCCTCTTGCTAATGGCTAGCTGGCCTTGTTATTAATACAGATATAATGATGTTAAGCTTCTCTATTAAGTCAGCAGACCGGGGCTATTGGTTACACTTCGTTTCTAAGAAACAGGCTCATTTTTCAATTACATTGTAATTCACGGTGTCTTTAAGTGCCTGGAAAATGCAAGAAGTTCAAGAACATGATCTCACTGAGGACACTGCAAAGTTTCACTCAAACAAAAAACTCAGTACAGAAAGACCACATACTCTGGCGCTTGCGATTCGCTTCTTCCCTGTTCCCAGGCGAAGGGAAGAAAGTGATTACACCCATGCAGATCAGGAACCAAAGCTCAGAACAGAAAAAATTGAAAGTAGGCAAAGATCATCCTGAAACCAAAGTTATCAGCTTAAAATCCTCTGCCAGAGCCCTCCGAGCACCGAGTTACCTGGATGTGCTCAGCAGTCACACACTGGCATGCAGCTGCAATTTTGGAGTGCCTGGTGGGCTCAGATGAAAGGTGTTGGAGCATCTTCATCTTTCCCTCATGCCTCCATGCCCCTGGTGCAAGCACTGGGTCCATTTTCAGTCCCAACCCATTGCTGGGGCACAGACCTGCTGGAGGTCGTCCTGGGGCTGCTGGCCACCCCAGAGCAGCAGCACCCTCATGTCCCCTGAATTTCTGGGCGTGCTGGGAAATAGCCTTTACCCCGAGGATGCTGTTGGACAGTGACGAAAGCAAAACGCAGCCCAGGCTGTTTGCATCTGGATCACTGTACATACACGCTGTGTGCATCCTCTCGCTGTCCTTGTTTTCGTCTGCTCAATTTACAGCCATGTTTCGACGTCTAGGAGCTGGGAGTCCCAGGGGATGCCGTATTCTCTCGGCTGGAAGTTTTGCGCGAAGGAGACGGTTAATGGTTGCCCAGGAGGGCGAAGCGTGACAGCGCAGGGAGCAGTTGGCTTCGACTTAAGCGGCGAAGACAAATGTAATGGTGGTTGGCAGGAGGAGAGCAGTTCCCTTGCCAGCACCCTCCCTTCGCCATTGCCTGGGGGCACCAGACCACACAGGAGGCCTTGCTGGGCCTCCTCAGACCTCTTGGATATGCGAATTACCGGGGTGGTAAGGGATGCCCTTCTCTCGCTATTGCTGGCAGAGGAGCCTGGCCCAGATCATCATTGCCTTACTCTCATTTAATTTCAGTAGCAGTAGCTCCCATGTGCCTTTCCTCTTTTCTCTCAGCTAAAACCCGGGCCACGCTAAACTGCTGCAAACCCCTTAGCTGCCTTTGGGGTGCCAGCATCTAGGGCTACCCCCAGAAAAGACTCCTGCCTCTCTTGACCCTTGCAGTACCAGTTCACCTCTTCCTCGTGCAGCAGAAGCGATATGCCATCCCACTGCTCTTGGGATCTTCATCTGGCAGAGCTAAAACACTTATAAAGGTGCCCTGGCCCGGGGTTGTCATATTCTCAAACAGGAGATCCCTTTTTCTGGCTAGTTACCATGTGTTATCATGTTCAAGCCAGCCTAAGGTAAAATGCAAATAAAACAATTTATTCACAGCCTCAAAACACACAACAGATTTCCAATGCTTGCAAAAGATGCAGGCAAAGAAGATAAAGTTAACTTCCTTACCTAATTTAGTTATGGTAATATTAAATCAAGCAGGGCACTTTCTCTAGTATCAGTCCAGAGATATTGATCCATCTCTAATACCAATCATCCGGGCAACGTGGCCTTAAGCGACGGTAGCCCTACGGCTGCCCTTTCCCACAGGCTGCAGCTGTTTGGCCACAGTACTGGTCTGAGCTGGGACACCAGAGAGCAGGCAGTGGGCAAATGACGGCAAGGGCAGCTTTTCCAAATAGGACAATTTTCACAGAATCATTGGATGTTTTGGTTGGAAAAGACCTTTAAGGTCATTAAGTTCCACCACAAACCTAACACTGCCAAGTCCACCACTAAACCACATCCCTCAGCACCACGTCTACATGTCTTTTAAATACCTCCAGGGATGGCAACTCAACCACTTCCCTGAGCAGCCTGTTCCAAAGTTTGACAACCCTTTCTGTGAAGAAATTTTTCATAATATCCTATCTAAACCTCCTCTGACACAACTTGAGGCTGTTTCCTCTTGTCCTATCACTTGTTACCTGGGAGAAGAGCCCTGCCTGGGTACAACCTCCTTTCAGGTAGTTGTAGAGAGGGATAAGATCTCCCCTCACACTCCTTTTCTCTTCATTGAAGTTGATCCAGTTGCACAGTGTGTCCATCAAGTTTGCAAGCATCCACTGCAAGGAGAAAAATTAAGTATCTGCTCTACACTATCTGGGAGACCCGAGTGGTGGGTCTGCATCAACCCTTGGCTGCTGATCAAAGGTGGTTCAGTTTCTCTGACTCTTTCTTGCTTGCTTTTTATCGCTCCAGTGAGAGAGCTCCGCTCCTGCCAGCACGGCCGTAGTGATTTACTGCTCACATTATGGGTAGGGACAGGGCGTGCGGTATGTCCCTTATTCCCTTATCTCTTGGTCTTTCATCTCCAATGACTTGCACTGCACCGCGGACACGAGCATACCTTTGCCTAGTATCCAGCTCAGCGGGACTTATGGTAAGAGACCTGGTCCCAGGTGGTGGGGGCTGTTGGTCAGCCAGTGACCCCCTTTCTTTTGGGGGTGTGGGGGGGTCTATGATAACGCTGAGCATGTGTGACAGTCTGAGAGCAAAGCACTGGCTGCAGAGAACATCCTGTGCCATTTCACCTCCCTGATTAGGAAGAAGCTGCCTTTTGAATTTGAGAGTGACTGATATTCATGACCTTTTCCTCTTAGAAGTGAAGGACTGTCTTTAAAACGCACTCCATCTTGCGTCTGGGGATGTGCAGTGAGTTGAGCTGCTCTTGAAAACGGGACTTTAAAGGACTTCACTTCCCAGGGTCTTCATCTGGGACCAAGAACCGGTGCTGCGAAGGGAGGGGAGGTGGGGATTTGCTCAATCAGGGTCGGAAATAACACGTGAGGGATCACAGGTAGGCAGCTGCACTTTCTGTCTTGTTTGGCTGTGCCCAGCACCAGGGCAACCCACAGCACAGGTCCCTGATGGCAGGAGGGATGGCTGGCTGCAAGAGGCATGTCGGAGCCTCTTCCAGCTTGGAACTAACTATAGCACATAGCTGGTTCCCTTCCCAGTACACCCTGTGTTGGCATTTTGTGGTGGGAAATGTTTACCCTCTGGGAGGGTTTGAGAGCTAACGTTGCTACCAGCTCGTCTTGCTAATGGACTGAAACCCCCAGAGCTGCCACGAGGGTTTGGAAAGTTGAAGCCACGTTTTGCAGATCCCACAAACAGTTGCAGTGTGACGCCTGTACCCTGCGTGAGAGCAGGGAGGGACCTGTGTGCCTGGCGAGGGGGTGAAAGTCCTTCCTTAGCACAGATGAAAAATTAGATGAAGATATAAGTTAACTCAGTGCGCAAGCTGACAAAGATGACATGCACAAAGGAGCAAGGGGGGGGACACGTCTTCATCACAGCAACAGCGCTCTTTCTTAGTTTCTTACACACCTGTAAGTGAACAAATATCCAATAGACTGGGGTCTGATCCTGGTTCCTTGTAGGAAATAGCAATGCCAGCCTTGTTGCCTGCAGTCTTACCAAAAAATCACAGCAAGATAAAATTCTCTATTAAAGGGTTTAAAAAAAACAAAACAAAAAAACAAACAAAAAGTAAAATCAAGGAGTCAGAGAAGATGATCATAGCAATGTTATGATCACAGTGAACCTTTTAAGCTTCAAAATTATGACACTACAGAAAGGTTATTATTTTCTGTGCAACATAAAAACGCCTTATTGCTACAGCCTTATTATAATGTTTATCACCCGTAATGCCCAAACCAAGGCAGAGTTTGTTTCCTGTCTACACAGTGGAGGGGAAGTCCTGCGACTTGCAGACCCGCAGCTGAGAGTTAAATTAGGCTGAGGATATTTTTACAGCTTTTGGCTGCTTTTAGTGTATCTCCTTTTGCGTGGATGCTCTTTGCAAGCTGGAGTTCTGCAGCTGTAAGTAGGCACTGGGAAAAATCCAAGGAAACTTTCTCAAATAGGCACATTAGCAACTAGTCCTGAGGCTCATCCGAGGCTGTTGTACCTATTTAGGCAGTGTTTGAAGAGCTTTCAGATCATAATGAATTCATGTACCCAACTTCATTTAAGTACACCAAGACACCATTTTTCAGTACATAATCCTGTGCTCTCTCATTTCATTTTGCACATCAAACAGGAAGGTATCAGGATCAGCCTGACCCTGTTCACACTGCCATGAGGAGAGAATAACAACCCCCACTTCAGGGAACTCACACAGGGGTGACACCTCAGGATGGGCTGTTTGGTGCAGTGAGCATCATCCAAGGCATAAATCCAGAGATGCAGAGGGTAAAGCTATCCCGCTGCCCAGCCAGAGGGGCAGCTCTGCCTGCCAACTCCCCCCTCGGGGTCTGCGCCGCAGCTCCACGAGGGTCCCAGCCTTGCAGCAGGGCAGGGGGCTTTCTGAGGCTGCAACTCCAATTCCCTTCATTCATCCATCCACCAGCATTATGAAAAGAAAGAAAGAGAAGACAGACTGTTTAATGCAGAAAATATAGATAATATAAAGGCTTTCCAGAAGATGAGGGGATGGGGGGAAGACTTCTGAGGCATGAAGGGGAATGTGTGTGCATATTGACATCAGTTGCAGAGATTCACTGCAAATAACTCTTAAGTTCCAAGAGGCTTCCCATCTGGCTGCTTTTTAATGCAGATAAGCCTTTCAGCTCCATCACTTCCTTGTCCCAGTGTTGGACCTTAACATGCCCCCATATAGCTTTCAGGCACGCACTGCTCTGTGGCTTACATGGCAAGAAAACTGTCCCTGCCTGTGCAGAGGAGCCTTACGTGAAAGCAGAAAGTTACACACTATACGCAGATCCTGTGCTTACTTAGACCTAGACCTAAGCTTTTTATCTCCCGTTAGCTATCGCAAGGGCATCTCCACGAGCATGGGGTGATGTGCACTCCTGGCTTGTGACACAGGGCTCTCTGAGATACAGAACATGTCTCCTTCATGATAGCTGGTAAAGGTGCATGGAGTTTCCTCTAATGACAGTGGCAGGGGCTTGGTTTGGCGAGAGAAGTTCTGACCACTGGTTATATGGCCCCAAAGATCTTCTCTCCTGCCTTTACATCTGAACCTGTGCCAAACCAGACCTCTCCCCAGTCAGGGAAGTACTAAAAAAAATAATGAAAGAAATGCAGGGAGAAGAGATGCCTGGTCCAGAGAAGTTGCAGGTGGCCATGGTATACAGCAGAGAGCTATCTGCACATGTCCAGTGAGATCCAGACTGGCTTAAAGGATGGTGAACTGGGTGGAAGAGGTGTCTCCGGAGCAGCGTCAGCAGGGCCCGCGCACGCTGCTGCCAGCGAGACCACTTCCCATCACGTACGGCCTCTGGCTGTTTTGCAAGAGTAAGCACGATGGATGCAGCCTGGTGCATGAATCACAGAATATGCCTTCCCAAGTAATTTTATCAGCTGTAAATCGTGAGTCACCATCAGGTGTGCCAAGTACTGATTCCGTGGGAGCCCACAGGCAGTGCCTGCACCTGGAAGACCTCGGCTTTGGAGCATTTTGAACACACTGTCTAAGCCACCATGTCCATAGCTTGGTCTTTTTCCCTTGTCAACCTGCTCAAAGAGGTCGTCTCAAGCACAGCAGATCCCCCTCCCTACGTGTGCTCTTCTTAACCAGCAGAATACTTGGCCAGCATCTTTCAATACCCTTTTTCCCCATCACCAGGGTGAAGGGTGGGAAGAAAGGAGTGCTATTTTTGTAGATGTTAAACAAAACACAGGCATCTCTCAAACTCAGGCAGGCTAAAGTCACCATGCACTTCAGACGCCACTGTCCCTCTCACAGGCGGATCCAGATGAAGCCTCTCTCATGCAGCAGACGCCGATGGGACCCTGTGACGTGAAGGGAACAAGGCCAGGAGATCTCCTGTGGCAGCAGCACTAGGAGCTGGCAAAGCAGCAGCAAAACCGGCTTGCACAGAGGTCCGCTTGGTGGCAAGCTTGCCCCAGAAAGCCAGTTAAAGCCACCTTGGGTACCCCTACACTACAAGGAAGGCATACCAGGATCCTTCAGCATCTTTTGAAAGTGTAGTGGCCTCAGCTTGCCCCCCAGCCCATGCCCTGATTGCCTCCTATCTAAAAGAGAAAGTCCTTTCACAACCCCCCCACTCCACTCCCTGCCACTGCCCCTTGCCGATAATTAAATAATAATGGACTAATGGAACATGGCATGATGGTAAGTGCTTAAAAGATTTATCTTTGCGTCTTCATTTAAGACATTTTAGTATCAGCCAGCAGTTTCCAGCCATCAGGGTAATTTATTTAAATGATTTATGTGGAAAAACAAGACATTCCACAATACCTCTAAGACAGCTCCTGGAGCGTGGCTTGTTGCTGGCTAACACTGCCTCTGGGAGCCAAGGTACTCATTTACACCTTGTACTTCGCATCTCCACGGGGGGGTGATTACCCCTGACAACACCACCCCTTGCCAGGGATTTTAAGCCTTTCTGCTTGAACAAATACAGAGCTGCATGGAATAATCTAAAAAGCACAGTGCATGGGAAAAACATGGGAAAGAATTATTTCAGCGGTGCTCAACGCTGCAAAAATTAAATGACGAGAAAAGAAAGTAACCCCAGAAAGAGATTTCCCAAAAGCAAAACCAAAATATAAGGGACTTTAGAACAGAAATGAGGGGGGCGGGAGTGAGAGGTGATTAATCCGTGGGAGTAGGCAGACACTAGACACTACCCCATTAGTGCTTTCAGAGGCATTGACTGAGAGCAGCTGCAGAAAGTACATTTTTGTTCCATAAAAGAGTGGCGAGCCATTCTACAAGAACTAACAACAAATTTAAAGGATCACCATTGCCTCTAGAACTGTCTGCTTTATCCATTTGCAGAGAAATATTGCCAGTTAAACAAGACTGCAGCGTACTAAAGCCTGCCTTATCCCATTTTCGAAGCCCTTCAGTGAGAAGTGCCGCCCGTCGCTCCCTGGACTGATGCCCCCCAGCATTATGTTGATTTGTAGCCTGGGATTCGAACACCCACCACCTTCAGCTTTACTGCAAATGCCTTCCCAATACCAATGACATGATATAACCAGCTGTACGACATCCTGGTCTACGTGCATGGGGCTAAGGGGACTTTGAGACCCATCACGAGTTGCCCAGCTGGGGTCAAAGCAGTCTTCAGTAATTTCTGCCCTGCAAAGATGGGGCACAGGAGCACAGTGTGGTGGGCTGGCTTACCTGGACCCACACTGGGAAGGATGCTGAGCCTGGGTCGGGATGCTGAGCTCATTTTCAGGGCACTGGGAAACTCTCATACACCCACAGATGTGCATGGGTGTGAGCATGCTTCTAGTCTAGTTGTGGTGACACCTCAAACACCCCGTCAAAGAGCTTTGGAGGAGCTTGCTCAGCTCTCCTCTACGTGCATGTGTTTTTCACCCTCATTTCATAAAGTTATGAGTAAATTAAGACCTTCAGCAGGCGGCTGTGACTTTGTTCAGGGCTTGAGTATGTGCCGTTACAGCCAAAAAGGGACAGACAAGAGACACTCCTGTCCGCACAAGGCGCTGTGCATCCCCTGCTGACCTTTCCAGAGCATCTATTGCCCGGCCGCTGGCATGCAACAAGTCAAGCAAGGAGGCAGGAGGGAGAATTCAGTGTGGCTTTGCATCTGCAGTTGGAGGCAGCTGGAAGAGCAGGAGGACTAGTCAGAGGTCTTCCAAGTATTCAAACTTATTTCCACTTATTAAGCAGGAGTATTTCCAAGATTAAATAGAAAGTTATTTTCTTCCGGGGAACCACAAGGCCTGTTAAAGACTGCAGAGGGCATGGCATGTCGAGTAAATCAGCAGACGCAATGTCTGGCCGCAAACTGCGCCCAAGCAGGGATCTCCAGGCCAGGGACAGAGAACAAAGCCTGAGGGATGTCAGTCCTTGCTCTCCCCACTCTCTGCTGATTTAATGGGACTGCCAAAGCGTTACTGCTACAACCTGAGCAAGCCCTGCTGGTGCTATCTAGGAGGTAACTTTTCCTGAGCCTGTGCTGCAAGAATCTGCCATGGGTGTCTCCCCATGCCCCACCACATTTCTCCATCTCTGAGACATTTCAGCAGTAACCTTGCTGGAAAATAATAAAAATAAAAAAATAATAAAAGAAGCCACATGACATAAATAAATGCTGGGG
>VXBO01001098.1:582400-607271 GCA_013400135.1 Rhinoptilus africanus
CACACCACTGTCTGTGCTTTCTTACCTCCCCCAAGGAAATCCTTAGTGGCCTCTCTTTCCTCCTCTCTGGAGACTGATTCTCCTCTGATTTACACAGCTGTAAATCCAAACTAATTCCTTTAGAATCAGAGGAGTTTAAGGAGTTCAAAACACATGAAGTAGGAGAGTAATTGGTCTCTATATAAACAGAAACTCCCCAGCTGGCCAGATCCTGATCCTGTTGATATAGTAGGTGTTTCCCATTGAGTTTAACAAGAGCAGGAGGAGCCTTCACTCAGTTAAGTTACACTTGGAGCCAGATCTTCTATGGGCTCCGTAGGCTCAGCTCCATGGAAGTTACATTGGTCACCAGTGCCAGCAGACTGGGGAGTTGAGTTTGTGTGTGCTGGCGTAACTCAGTCATAATCTGAATACGTAGGTGAAGTCCAAGTTAGGTCCCATTATATGCATTGATAAATATCTGTGTTATTTGTCATCAAAACACTGATTGCTGTTTTATAGCTTGGATTGGGCAAATCGCTAGCAATAAAATATCCTTAGGCCTCCAGCTGAAAGTTTGATAGCTGACAGGCAGTTTGGAATATCAGTTGGTGCAATTAAAAGGTAGAGAATACTTTGAGGATATATCCTAAGAACACCTCTGGCCAGGCACCAGGATGAAGTCGATAAATAAGTGTCAAATGTGCACTAAGTAGAAAAGGCAACGGGCCTTGCTATGAGCAGAGTATGTTGACTCAGATGCAGCCATAAAAAGGCACTGTTAAGAGGCTGGACAAAAATCTGGAGTTCCGGAAAAGAGTATCTTGGATATCAGAAGGGCTTGTTGATTCCTGTAAGTATCATATTCATCTGTAAAATCTACCATCTTTACATTAATGCTTTTTTTTAAGAAACACAAACACTTCTTACCTTTTTAAACAGAATTGATCTTTTGTCTTTAAAGACTAATAGCTGGTGGAAACCTCAGTGACCTCTTGGAATACGGGCTGTAGAAAAGGGGCAAAAGTTGAAACCAAAGCTATGATTTATAGAGCTGAAAGTGCTAAGTGTTTTTCTTCTGTTTGCGCGCATGGCAGTAACTGGTTTTATCTCCCTTTAACACACCACAGCCTGCAAGATGCAACACTTTTCTCTCCCCAAGCTGTCTCCTGAGCATAGATAATACTGGAAATGATGGCTCTTAAAAACTGTTGACATGGTCTTAACGCTGTTGCACATGGTGTTTGCTTTGACCAAACCAGACAAAAAGTCAGGAATGAAGCCTGCTGAGACAGGGTATTCCTGCTGGTGGAGTCTGGACTGACGTGACCAACGAAAGGAAGCCCAACTAAGAGGCATCTGGTAAATTCATACCCACGAAAACATTACAAAGTAATACCAGCACTGATAGGATGAGGGGTAATGGTTTCAAACCAAAGGAGGGTAGATTTAGATTGGATATTAGGAAGAGAGTCTTTACTGTGAGGGCAGTGAGGCACTGGAATGTGTTGCCCAGGGAGGTTGTGGCTGACCCATCCCTGGAGGGGTTCAAGGCCAGGCTGGAAGGGGCTTTGAGCAGCCTGGGCTGGTGGGAGGTGTCCCTGCCCAGGGCAGGGGGTTGGAACTAGATAATCTTTAAGGTCCCTCCCAACCCGAACCATTCTATGATTCTGTGAAACCATATAACCACAGATTTGATTGAGCTTCTGCTGGGAAGTCAATGTAATCATCACCTTCAAAAAACAGGTCTGTTGTCTGTAACACAGAGGCAAATTGCTTATGATAGCTTTCAGCAGTTCAATTATTCTTACCTATAACAAGATCGAAAAGAAATTTCTCAGTGTGCTTTTTATTGCTTTCCTTCCCTTTGCAGCACTAGAGAGGGTGCTTGGTCTTAGCAGGTCTTTAGACTCCCTGAGTTGAGCAAGTTACCCTTTCCGGAACTTATTGTACCCTGTGTTGGTCTACAGGGACCTTTGGGACCTAGCCACAGGCAGGCCAATGTGAAAAAAGGTGACAGAGATCTGCAGATTGCCATTATCAGTACATACTACACAGCAGAACTTGTCCTTAATATTCTTTTGTTGTTCTCACATCAAAGGGCTAAATTATGCCCCCTAACAAGTGTAAGAGGCTTTTCAGTTATCTTTCTGATGCAAATTATATCATTTTGCATTATCCACTGATTATCTGCAGTTTGAAAAGTACAGCAGATGTTGTGCAAAGCCTATATGTATGTTCTCTCCTCCTCTGAGAACAACATCCCAGTAAGCAAAATGGAAACGGCCTCGCGGTGGATTCAAGTTTAGCTGTAACTCAAAGGTGGAATCACTCTGGGCTTTAGAAAATTTGTCAGGTATTGGGTGAAACTGGTGTGCCCAGCTCAGCACCTGGACACATACCCGGTCATCTCCAGCACATACATCCTCTCCCCTTGCTGGATGCCTGCATTTAGAACTGCGCGTCATTACATTTAACAGGCGCTTCAGGTCCATTAGGCGACAGCCCAGTGTGACATCTGCCCTCAGCTCTCGTTGCACAACGTGGAATAAGTTGCATTTGATTGTGGCAACATGCTGACAATGCCAAGGTTAATGAAATAAAGATGCATAACAATGAATGCTTAATGAAGTCAAATTATGAGTGATTGTTTTATGAGGTGGCATTTAGTATTAAGACAAATCATTACAAAGTAAACCCTCTACCCACCTCTGACTGGGTTCTTGCAGAGGTGCAAAGCCTTTCAAAACACAGCTGAGCTGAGAAAAAGCAAATAATCAAGAGGTCTGCAAAGTAGTATCAGTCAAATGTGGTATTATTTACTGTTTTTAAGGAGCAATAGGAACATATGGGGGGAAAGAAGGAACAATATCATGATTCCTTGCCTTGTAAATTTTATTATCATAATGTAGATAGACCATCTTTCTGGTTTTACCTGTGTCAAATCTCAGCAAACTGGCTCCTTTGCAAGTTCAAGCTTTTATATGTCTATACCATAGCCTGGGACTGTAGTCTACTATTATTAATTTAATGGTGGTTCTGGATCTAGTCAGATGTATTAAATTATGACAGAAGACCTCTCCAGAAGTCCACTGAGGGCATTTCCTCAAAATTTAAACACTGACAGATGGTTGAACATCTGAGATAAAGCTGTTTCCCCAGGAAGGAGCGAGGAGCCTTTTCACCCAGTCCCACCTATTCCTTTGAAAGTCATAAGTTTTGACAAACTCGCCCACTCCTTAGCTCATGGAAGTTAGGGAAGACATGGCTCTGTAGGGCTGTCCTTCTCCTTCCTATGCTGAACATCCTACAAGTTTGCAACAGGACCACAACGAGCCTAAGACAGGCCTTGACCACACATCAAAGGGCAAAGTGTGAAAGGCAGCTGCCAGAGAGCTGGGAGAATCAACTTCAGCTCTTTCTCTTTGCCAAAAAGACTATTGATTCTCTATACTTGCTCCTGTAACTTGGCTGACAAGTTTGTAGGACAGCATGAATCTCAGCTAACAACAGTGCTGCTTCAGCCAGTTGTTCTTAATAACCCTGCCAAGGAAAGAAGATTTATAAACAGGAGCTGAACAAAGCAAGAGGAAATATTTTTTTTTTATGTAAGCACATATGTCAGGACAGTTTCCTTGCATACCATTTGTCTCATAGTCTTTTCCACAAGGCTGCAAGAACACAGTCTCTCTGGAGTGTCTGATGGGTGAGAGGTGATATATGGAGCTAGGGTGAGAGGATATACATAAAGCTGGTTGCTCTGTGAGTTCCCTCACACAGGAGCCGCTGTGCAGTAGCACAGGTTCTCAAATCATGACCTTCTAGACTGAGGACTAACCCATTCCCCCATTTAAGTTAATTAGAAAACACTTGTTGATCTATATGGAGATTACATGCTTACCGCAGTCAAGGTTTCGCCCTCAGTATGTCCTCTTTCCCTAAGGCCATCAGCTTGTTTGCTCCTTCCACATATCCCTCTGCTTTGTCAGGCACCTATACCATAACCTTCTGTTTCAGATTCACTACAAAATCTGGCACAACAAACCGGCAAATAAAGACAATACCACAAAAATGGGAAGCAAGATGATTGGTTGGATGCTTACTGCTGTGGCAGAATATACGTCTAAAAGAAGGAATAAGCCATGCTGAGTTTAGGATAGCTCTGATTTACTAGACTTTCAAACCATACCTTAAATACCCTTTGTTTTTGAGCATGGTCTGTAATTTTTTTTCCTCTCTCCTCAATGCAGTCCCTTCTGTGCCTTACATTTATGTGTCCTCTGTCCTTCAGAGAATATCTGTGTGGAAATACTGATCAGCACAAAGCATCTTGCAGGATGGTAATTTGGGCTTTACAAAGATTTTATGAGAGCTATGAAGAAGACACAAAGCAAAAATAGGTTAGTATCTGAGACAGTGTGTGCACATGCTTGATGTGTGACTGAGTGTGACAATGCTGCAAGTTGGAAACAGAAATTTGTCAAGATTTTCCCATCAAAACGAGTTGTGTTCCTCAGGGGGTGGGTACTGGGACACATGCTGTTTAACATCATCTTTGTTGGCAACATGGACAGTGGGATTGAGTGCACCAAGCTGTGTGGAGGGGTTGACACACTGGAGGGAAGGGATGCCATCCCGAGGGACCTGGACAGACTCCAGAAGTGGGCCTGTGAGGACCTCATGAAATTCAACAAGGCAAAGTGCGAGGTCCTGCACCTCAGCCAGGGCAATCCCAAGCACAAATTCAGGCTGAGTGGAGAATAGATAGAGAGCAGTCCCGAGGAGAAGGGCTTGGGGTTGTTGGTTGATGAGAAGCTCAACATGGCCCAGCAATGTGCACTTGCAGCCCAGAAAGCCAACCATATCCTGGGCTGCATCAAAAGCAGTGTGGCCAGCAGGTCAAGGGAGGGGATTCTGACCCTCTACTCCGCTTTGGTGAGAGCCCACCCTGGAGTGCTGTGTCCAGCTCTGGGGCCCCAAACATAAGAAGGACATGGACCTTTTGGAGCCAGTCCAGAGGAGGCCACAAAGATGATCAGAGGGATGGAACACCTCTCCTATGAGGACGGGTTGAGAGAGTTGTTGTGTTTCAACCTGGAGAAGAGGAGGCTTCTAGGAGATCTTATAGCAGCCCTCCAGTACCTAAAGGGAGCCTACTGGAGAGATGGGGAGGGACTCTGGATCAGGGAGTGCAGTGACAGGATAAGGGGGAATGGTTTTAAACTGAAAGAGGGGACATTCAGATGAGATATTAGGAAGGAAGATATTCTCTACTGTCAGGGTGGTGAGCCCCTGGCCCAGGTTGCCCAGAGAAGCTGTGGCTGCCCCATCCCTGGAGGGGTTCAAGGCCAGGCTGGACGGGGCTTGGAGCAGCCTGGTCTAGTAAGGAGTGTCCCTACCCACGGCAGGGGTTGGAACTAGATGATCTTTAAAGTCCCTTCCAACCCAAACCACTCTATGATTCTATGAAAAAGAAGCAGAGAGAAGACTAGGCTTCTTTTGTTCTGTTCTCTTTTCTTTTCTTGTTGTAAATCACCTTTCAGTAAAATACATGGATGAGAGTTATGTTTATTTAGAAGCTTAATTCTTAACTACTCGTTGGGCAACATCACGTAGGTAACATTTGGAGGACTTTTGAGGACTTTAAATCCTCTCTCTTTGGTCTTCTACAGTATATATTCAATACTGGAACAAAAAGAAGATAGCATCCTTGGCAGCAAAACATCACAATCTCGTAAAACACTTTACCCCTCTTGGATTCTGGCAATGCACTCAATGGGGTGTGAGCTTTGAACTCTGAGACTACAAGGCATGCCTGGTTAATTTTAGGTGCTAGGGCAAGGAAGTCCCCTGGAGACCAAGTATTGAGGAGGAGAATTCAATCACTCAGGTGTTTCCAGGCTGGATCAGGCTGAAATATTCACAGAATGTGCTGACAGGTTTCCTCCAAGCAGGAGCCAATTATAAAAGAAAGGCCATTTGTTTGCGTAAGTGTAAATCTAATTTCTGGTTACTCTCCTAGATATACAATACAGAAATTATCCTACTTTAATAGATAGGGATGGATCCTAAATTGTGCCTGAGCCTCCCAGTACTAAGCAATTATTTTTCCCTTTTTCTCACCAAAAAGCCTTAGGCCAGTGTATTAAAAATAACAATACCATTCTAAAAGATTTGACCGCCACTTTGCTGAACAGTGGTCTCTGGCTAATAGGACACAGTTCACATTCAACCTTAAGAGGCCTATGGTAGAAACTATTAAATACACCAATTAGGAATGAGAGGGAGCAGTCCCCTGGGACCTTTGCTCTCTGATGTTCTCACTGCCACTGGAAGAATAAATAAATGCAAAGCCTGTCATCCTAGCTAATAACTCCCAGAGACAGAGGTTACAATTACGCAATGGGAGTTAGCCCATGTTTCAATGATGTTTTGCTATTAAATTTGCCTTCCTGAAAGGGGCTTTTTATGACTGAAAGAAAAAAAGAGGTGGCAGACTCAAAGCATATGACCCAGCAGTCTGGGTTTCATGAGAGCCAGCACTAATCAAGCACAGAAGACATTTTTTACTGAAAATGTACCAGTACCTTTTGTTTGGAGGGCAATACGAATCAGAATTGACCAGGCAACAAGGGGTACAAGGGGTATAGATGTTCCCCAACCAGGCAATGGCCCAGGACCCTCCAGGGGGTCACCATGTCCCCAGTACCCACAGAAAGGAGTAACCAGGGAAAAGATAAGGACTCAGCTTTGCAGTGCCTGGTGGCATTTAAGCCCATACTCCTTTTACTGGGACATTCTTCATGCCACAATCTTGTCCCACTACAATTTTAATCCTTGCTTTATGAACTCAGATTAACTCAGAATTACGAATTTACAAACTCAGATTAACGTCTGATCTCTAATGATTAAACACAATCGATTTTTTGCATGCACCAAACCTCATATTTAGATAAATGTGCTCTGGAGATATTTTTTTAAGTGGAAGTCAATTTTATGTACATTACCAGCAGACGACGTGTGTGTAGCAGTTTGGCTTCAGAGATGCAGAATATTTAAGGTGGAAATTTTGCTGATGGGAAAGTCAGGAAAGGAAATTATAGCTGGAGCCTGCAAGGCTGGGAAGGGTGACATGTTAAAAAGGTTTAATGTTTTTGAGGGTTGTCTGTATATGCATGAATCAAAGTCAACTAAGAAGGCAGACAGTGTTAAAGTCATTAGTGCCAATTATTAGTTCAAGGAGTTAAGAAACAGCAATGGAAATTAATGATTTAGGGCTTTTATAATGCAACAAGAATGAGTGAGCTATGGTGCTTGATAGAGCAGCCAGTATGATGGATACACTGGGAAGTTAGTTTATGCAAGAATGGAGAAACTCTGATTTTCTTACAAAGATTTTAACTCTCTACCTCCGCCATATGTCTTCTATTAACTTTCAAGTGAAAAAATGGTACGGATATTTCTCTACGGACCAAACTGCAGCAGAAATAAATAGAAAGGCAGCTTTACGACGTGCAGGGATCTGCCCTGTGAGGGCAGATTTACAATCTTTTTGCAACACAGAAGCAACCTAAAAAGGCCAAACCTGAGGATCTGACCCCAGCTTGAAGAAAATAATTAGAAATAAGTGACCTTATAACACTTCTCTGGCACCTTCTCCGTGTGCAACCCTCAAAGTGTTTTACAAACATTAACTCAGTGCAGACCCCAGAAAAGCTACATCACTTTTTCCCCTGCTCTCTTATTTTGCAGGTGAAAAAAACAATGCAGAGATGAAATGTCTTTCTCAAGGTCACACGCCGCCTGCCTTGTAACCACCACCGTGTACGCTCCCTCTCGTACCACTAGATCACACTGGCAAGTTAACCTGGTAGTTCCCAGTGTGAAACAGTCTCCTGGGAATGAAATGTGTAACCCGTTAAATATACAGCTTTGCTTACATATGCTTACTTTCAAAGTACATCTTTAAATAACACATTCTCAGCGAGCAATTTGAATAGTTCATAATTTATAACGCTAAATCATGGCGAGGTGGTTTTTTTGAAGTCAAACCTAATGAAATGACTGTCAACTTCAAACAAGAAGTTGAGCCTGTGATTCACTGAAGGGTTTATCTCTGTCAGATTTGCAGTTACACATATTAAAAATTGATCCACTTATATATATTTTGCTGTAGTTGAAGCTATCAAGGTTATAAATTCTGAACAGTTCCCAAGCTTCTGGTGAGTAATACCAATTTTAGGATAACAATATTTAGAATAACCTTTCTTTTTACACTAAAATGCATTTTTCTCTGCAACCTGCATCTTTAACCTCTGATATTTTCCCCTTCACAAAACACAAAGACTTCTGTTTAACTTGTGTGCTCTAGAGATCACTGAGAAGTAATATACTTTCTTCTTTTCTTCAATGAGTGATTGCCCTTAAAATCACTCTACGTGGAAGGCATGAAATACTTCTTTGTGAATTTACATACCTCTTCCAAAAGCAGTGGAAATGTCAGGCCAACACATTCAAAATGGATTTGGTTTGGGGTTTTTTCCATATTTAGGTGTCTGATTTGGGGTTTCTGAAAAGAACCTGATTCAAAGGGTTGATGTTCAGCTTAATACGTGTTACAAAAGATCATGTATATTTGTAAATGCAGTATGTGTGCCTGTGCATTGAGCTCTCTGAGCTGATGACTCTGGTTTCTGCTGTGAATGTCCCCAACCCCATTGAATGGAATCAAAATCCCAGATTGCAAATCCTGTATTTTGGAGGGAGGTGATCCCAGGCATCCCGTCTCTTCTGGCCATCATGGTATCGAGCAGCACCAGGTCACCTCCTAGGCCATAGCTTCTCCCATCCAGAAGAAACAGCATCATCTGCTTGAGCAGCCTCTGTGGGAACGAAGATTTTTCTCTTCCCAGTCTTCTGCACATTCCTCCCAGTCTTGTTTCTCCTCTTGGATCTATTTTTAAAACCTTTTTTTTTTCCTATGATATATAATCAGCACTCACCTGACAGAAGAGCGTACTCAAGACTTATGAAAAAGCTGCTTTAAGACCACATGATAATAAATGCTCCTTAATCCCAAATATATATGAGATAAAAAGCAGGGCCCACAACAGGTTTTAGAGAGAGCGTTAGTGTCAGCAGTTTAAAGAGAATTAAAAGGAAAAATAACATTCCATCCCTGAGGAAAAATCCAAGTAGTTCATAAGTCTAAAAGGAACATTTCTATAGGGAATTGCTTATGAAAGAAATTTTTAGTTCACAATAAGGAAATCACTAGGCACTGCAGAAGGATTACATTGATCAAAAATAGTCTTCTGAAATATCGGGATTCGGAGAAGAGCTGAAGTAAAAGCCACAAACAAAAAGAAAGTCAGCAAGCTCAAACGCAGGAGAAACTCCATCTTCCATTTGCAGCAAAGATTGTTTGTGATCAGGCTCCCAAGTCAGACAGATGCTACATGCGGTTGGGAACATTTGAAAACTGATTTATAGCTATGATCCATACCATACCAGTGCTAGATTTATTGACCACCTCCTGTGAAAACAGACCTTTTTTTTTGCAGCAAAACCTCAGCTCGCCATTTGTGAAGTATCTCTTGTGTCATGTTCACAATTTCCTTGAGGACGTGATTAACCAAGATGCCAGAGCTGCTCCATTCCTGCACGCTCACCAATCAGTGTGGTATTAATAAGTTGCCAGGTGAGACCACTGAACCTCCTGTTGAGCTACTGAAAGGGAAGTGAGCATGCTAAAAATATTTAGAGAGATGTATTTGATTTCTCCACATGAAGTCCTTTATAATTTATCGCTCCTGCTCATATTTGTTCTGTTTTCTGCTTTGTTTTATTTTAGAAGAGGAGTTTTCTCTCCTGGCTTTTGCTGTAAGCACGTCAGAGATTTGGGTCTATCACAGAATCATAGAATATCTTGAGTTAGAAGGGACCCAGAAGGATCATGGAATCCAAATCCCTGCTCCTCATGGGGCTACTTAAAACTAACGCATATGACTAAGAGCATTATTGGTGCGCTCCAGCTACCATGTGTAGCTATTTGTCCTGTCTGGTAAACAGCAGACTTCTCCATGCTGAGCCCAGAGAGGCTGAAATGATACACACCTGAAATGTGTATGTATAGAGCAATAAGGTTACAGCATTCTCTTCTTTGCGTGTATGGTGACCATAAACACCCAGAGATACGAACGGTCACCGTGCTGGGACAAGCAGGGGATTGATTCCTATTCTTCTGAGCTGCAGGAGCAGCCTGCTCTGCTCTGCTAAATCACAGTGAAACAACCCCCTCATCTAATGGTTATTTAACTGAATCCAGCAGGTCCCCTTGGAACAGGCAGGTTTTCTGCGAGCAGCTGAAAGCAAAATCAAACATGACATTTTGGGGTATTCATCAAAAGCAGTTGAGTGAATGACTGTCTGAAAACAAACACCATTTTTTCTCCAGTATTTCAATACCCAGCATTGAAGACATGACAAATTTTAGAGAGAGATTGTTGGATTTCCATTGTAAACTGTTGATAAATAAAAGTGATCTATTAAGTTTATATGAAAACTTGTGTTTACTCAGCATTTCAATGGAAACTCAATGGAAAGCATAGCAACGGCCCCATGGGGTTGTTGAATGCCATGTATACAGTAACAACAACTATTTTTTGCATGAAAGCATGTCGCAATCAGTACGGATTGTAAAGTGCAAGTGCAAAAGACACACATAAAAGAACATACAGATAGCAGATGAAAATGTCGTTCTGGATGACCCAGAACTGGGTCTCTTACTACATTTACTCAGCAAGGTAACAAGTCGCATTTGTTTCTGACACTTCTGAATGGACACCAAAACTGACTACAGCAGGAATACACAAGGAATACATTCATTGATAATTGAGAATAAAACTAAATTTTTACTATCAAGCAAGTCCAAAATAGCCAGTCCTAGCCAGACTGAGAAGTCAGTGTGTATCTAGCTGCCTCACAGGGGATGTTGAAATAGAGAAATGGATAGATTTACATGTGCTTGGGTGGAAAATTGTCTGAAAATGTAAGCAATCAGACTGGTTCTGACCTGCTGTAACACAGAAGGCATAAATGATATTCACAAAAATGTTCTGGTGAATGGACTCGTCACTGATTTAAGTTATATCCCAAAAATCTCCATGAAGTTAACATTGTTGTCTCAGGCTGAGCACTCAACAGTGCTGCTCAAAATCATTATCTGTCTTTGGAAATCTTCATCTCTGTGTGCGGAAAGCCATTTGTAGGTGAGTGGGGTTTTTTAAAACAAATACATAGATATATAGCTGTGTAAGTAAATATATAAATAAATGAATTAATCCAATTCAGGAGAGGGCTGTGGGCATTTTATAATTTCCTCCACTGAGCACAGAATAAGAGCTGAAGAGCCTGTGGGCAGAAGTAAGGGGTGAGTACCCTTGAAAGAGGGAGGCAGCATGAACTGGATTCTTGTGCTACTGCCTGTGCTGTGTATTGCTTCCTACTCAGTTCTAGTTTCACAGGACTTAACCCCAGGCAGATATTAAACAGGAACTTTCTAAGAGTTTAGACAAACTTATTGAGCCCATTGCCCAAAACAGGACGTTTTCTTTCAAAGGTGATTTATCTCCTCTATGTGGCTGGAGCAATAAATACCCTGCAAATGAACCCCTTGCTCACTCATAAAATAAAATCCACATTAATCTCAACTATCAGAGACAACTATAAATTGAATGAAAGCAGAACACAGTAAGGAAGATTTGGAAACAACAGCTCCATCACTAGCAACTCAGCACCAGGCAGACATCATGGCAATGCTGACTGAGTTCAGCCATCGAGAGGCCTTGGAGAACTGGCTCTTGGGTCACCTCCGTCAAGGTTGAACGTGAAACTTTAGGTCTCCATGAGCCACACGCAGGTCCACACACAGAGAATGAATATCTCTGCTTCAGAAAGGAGATACGTGAGTTATCCTACCTCTGTCTTTCTGCAGCCAGCCTTCTGGGACAATCACATTATTTAAGTCTTCTGTAAAAAACTGGCTCTAAATGTCCTTCCTTGGGTTAGAGATCAATACTGTTCTTTTTGAGCTATCTCTGAGGAACCTCCCACATAACGAAACATACAGGACTCCCTGCAAGCAGTGCCTCCAGCCGACACCAACGGGACGGCATAGAGGGAGCAGAGGTTGTTCCAAATTTGAGAGCTGAAGGTAAGGAAGAGAAGGAAAGCAGAATGCATTGCTATTTGAGATTGTTGGGGTGGCTATTCTTACTGGGTTATGAAATGTGGTGAAATTCCTATAGTTTTCTTAGCCTGAATAAATGTATTCATCGGGGCCCCTTTTCATCCAAGAACAGTGTATGCAGATATCTGTAGGTGCATCCTATAGATGATACCCAGATTCAGTGTTAGATATACGCTTATAAATCTGCCTGAAGTGCCATCTAAACAAGCATCATTTGCTCTCAGATTTGCAGCACTCTGATACTCTGTGCTCCAAATCAGTCCTGGGCAAATTCCATCCCCGCAGCTCACCCATTTTTCTATTACAGCTAATCCAATTACCTCAGACTCTTATCTTCCTATCAGTGAGCACATATGTCATCTTCCGCATGCAAGTCATTGTGTAGAAAAGTTAATGAGCATATTTATGTGAGAGAAGTTATGGAACAAAGTGTTTATGGGTGCAGGAGTTTATTATCTTCATGGTAAGCAAGGCAACATATTGATGGACAAGATGGATGAGCACAATTTAAATAAATGAAAAGGAAACCTGAATGAGTATCTGAAAAAGGATAAACCTCACCCCCAGTCCAGAAAGGGAAACGTTCTTGAAAGCAGATGGTTGACACTGGAGAAAGCTTTTGGACACAAATTTTCCCCCTTTCCAAAAGGAAATTATGCAGAGTGCCCATTGCTGATGGAGTTTCACACCCTATAGGTGCCAGCAGGCTCTGAGGGTGCTCCCCAGAACTCTCTGCTTGGATCAAGCCAAAGCTAAAACTTGCCTAAAATTGAGTTCTAGCTAAAACTGGTTGTGAAGAAGGGCGAATCGGTCTTTTCTTGCACTTGAGCTAGTTACAGAAATGAGTTTGAACTGTGAGAGACAGGATGTTAGCAGGGCTGAAGGTGCCTGGAAAGCCTCCGTGCACAGGTGGCTCGCTGTTGGAGGTTACCCTACTGAAGCCGGCACATGAAAATGCACCCAGAGAGTTTGTCAGCTTATCCCAAGTAATTCCAAGTAAAATGATTCTGGTGCAATTATTCTCTCTTTGCAGCTGTGTGGTGGCTTATTTTCTAATTTGACAGTGGCAAGTTCAGCTTCCAGATTCAAACAGCGAAATGGGATCAAATAACTGCTCATACGAGATGCTCAGGAGAAAACATGATGACTGAGTTATGTTTGAAAAGATGAGGAGGGCGGGACCTGTGCAAGCCAAGAGCTAATCATGTTCCCAGCACCATAAAATTGGAGAGAAAAGGACTAACGTATGCTCTGGACGGTGATGACAAAGCCCGCCAGAAACGGGGCAGGAGGCAGGGATGAATGTCCTCCAACTCTGGATTTGCACTCCAGCGAGTGCCTCTGCACCACCACCACCAGCAGGGATGGGGCAAGGGGGAGGTCAGCACTGGGTTAGCTTGTAGGAAGGAGGAGGAAGGAAAAAGGGGGAAGGGAACCAGCCTGTTTGCTCTGGGACCCAAATCAGCTCTTAGCTGCTCTAAATAGCTCTGTGTGGGGTCATTAGCATAGCTGATGCTGGATTATTCCAGCAAAAACGAGCATTATGAGAATATACACAAGTGCAGGAGAGGGACGGGGCAAACCACCATCTGATAAAACCAGCATCTGGTAAAACAGCTTTGTTGCCAGGCTATTCTTTTACTCAAGAGTAAAAGATGTAAGAGAAAAAGAATTTGCTCCTCCAGGCAAGAAGTCATCCCAGCTAATATCCCTCACAATAAAAGGAACCATAGGATATACCATCTTCAGGAGCATCTCCCACTGGGAGGACGCATTGCAAAGACCTTCAAAAGGACAGGGGGGTCTGTTATGGAAAGCAGCATGGCAGGCCCAGGGCTTCTCCTGGCCGGGAAGGTCCTAACTCTGGTCACGTCTTTCTGAAGGCAGCAAAGACGATGGGCTCCTGCCTGCAATATCCAGTATACAATGGCAGAATTATGTTCCTATATGTCTAGGGCAAGTGTGTGGAGTTGCACTCTGGATTTCCAGTCCACTGGACAGAGCTCTACCGCTGTGGGCACGCGGAGGCTGCTGCAGCCATTCCAGC
The DNA here is from genome assembly GCA_013400135.1 of Rhinoptilus africanus. Taxonomy (NCBI): domain Eukaryota; kingdom Metazoa; phylum Chordata; class Aves; order Charadriiformes; family Glareolidae; genus Rhinoptilus; species Rhinoptilus africanus. Next base: position 596,677 of record VXBO01001098.1, read on the forward strand.
TCCTCTCCCACAGCTGGGACTCTGCAGGACTGCTGCTGTCGCCTGGCCCATTTATTTAGGGAAAATGAGAAAAATGGCAGCTAAGGAGCTGATTAGATAAATAGCACAGTGTTTCCAAGAAAATCTAAGCTGTCCTTTGCAAACAAAGATACTTCAAAGACAGAGAATTGCTTATCACTTCCAATTAACACTGGGTGCCTCTTCCACTCATTAAGCCCATAAGTGCGCTGGGGCACCACTGCCTGTTTCTCAACATTTGACCAGGGTCTTATTAAGTTGAGCCCCAATATTAGCTCATCCATTGGCACCACAGTAACAAGCACGAGGAAATAATATTCATAGTAGACAGCCACTATAGCTGTGGATGCAAAGAAAGCAAAATGGATGTGCTTGTTCATAGACAGAGAAATGTTTCCTCTGACTCTGGGATTCCTCCCTGCTCTTTAAAAACAAGTGTCAACTATTCCTGCCTATAGGTATATCAAGATCACTCGTCACCAAGTTAACAGCAAGGCAATCCACTGTTGCTCCTGTAATTCAGGTTTAGAGTTATTACAGCGGCACCAGCCAGAAGGATTAAATGGGAAGGAGAGTATGCTGAATACAGGAAAATATTATATGCAAATTGTGATTATTCATGACTGAGTCACAAAAAATACGTATTCAAAATCTGTCATGATTTAAAGTTTTAACAATACAATGCTTTGCATTTATGTAATGACTTTCATTGGAGGATCTCGAAACGCTTCGGAGGCACTGAGATGAATGCAAAATGATGTCGCTCTCACAGGGGGGCTTTGGGTGCGTTTCTGTTCAAACCAGCAGCTTGTGGGGAGTGATGTGCTTAGGATTTGAAGGAGGGAGAAGCTAAAGGACAGAGGGAGTCAGCAGAGGCCCAAGAGTCAGCTAAACAAGATTGGACCTGCATGCATGGGGGCAGACGAAAGAGTGCGAGAGGCAACCAGCGATGTGAGAAGCACCAAGCGTCAGTGTGTCACCTCCCGGGGAGCGAGTGTCCCCAGCCAAGGCTTCTGAGACTCTGCATGTCTGCGTGCTTATGAGGATGCTGTGCCAGGGTAAGCTGAAACCCATCATCATTAGCAAAGATCGACTACTGTTGCCTCATTTATCTCTTCATAACACCTTGCACATCGTTTATCTCCCACCACTGCATCAGAGAAATGGATGGGAAGGTTCTTCAAAACCTCCCAGGGGGTTCCAAGACATCAGAATATGAAAAACCAAACTGCAGACTTAAAAAGAAAGGCACACACACTCTTCTCACACCTCCTGTACAGACAAGCAGGACTACCAAGCAAAAAAGTGGAAAAAGTGAAAACATCAACATTCAAAATGAAGCCCATTTTGAAATGAAAAGTGTTGTGAAAATATGGCACAGGGTGATGTTTGGTGGACTGAGGAACAAAAAGGGCTGACAAAGATGGATCTGATCCATCCTCTAGTCACCAAACAGGTTCAGCCTCTGTTGATCCTTATAGATGCATTTCTAATGTCCTTTAAAATACCTAGTGATGGAGTACTTAAAATTATATCCAGCCTCTCTCTTCTCTCTGATTATATCACAGTGCCTACAGATAAGCAGCAAACAAATATGTTGCAAACACAATAATACCCCGAAAATGTGCTCACTAGCCAAGCATTATATTAGTGCCATGAAAAACATGGTGTGGCCCGTCACTCACCACAAGAAAATCCTTCTCCAAAGAGAGCACGGGCATTCTACAGCACGTACCTTCGTCCCTTGTCACAGAGGCTGAGCAGGGACGGTGGAAATGTAAAGCAAGAGAGAGCACACCTCAATCTGTGTGGGTTGAGGTGTGGACACTGATGTTAGGAGACATGGTGATGGAAACCTTAACCACCATCTTCCTGGGACCTCCTGAGAGCTCTCTCACTGTTTGGTGAGACAACGCAGACTGCAAGATAAAGAGTACTCCAAGGTGTAGATTTTTCAGCTGGAGGCACTATGGCCTGCCAGGCCCTCTATAGAGAGCTCTCTTCTTCTATCTATCTAGTGCACGTATTTGTTAAGATGAAGAAGGAAAAGGAACAGATCAGGGATTTGAATGCTTCCAATAATAATGAAGAATAGAACACTATAATCTTAGAAAGCTAAAGATGGGAACTGAGATTTTATTGGTAGGAGATAAGTTTTTCAGAACGTAATAAAATTGAAAACCACTGGCTGATCCAGAGTAAAACCAATGGTGTGTTGAAACTGTAGACTGATAAATGCCTGCTGATATTGGAGGCCTTAGTAAGAGGACATCCTAGTATCCACACATTTTGCATAACATTCTGCCAGGGAAGCAATGTTGCGTTACAGTGACAACTTGTGATATAAAAGAAGTTACAGGCAGTGTAATTTGGTTTTGATTTCATGAAAACCTCTATAGCAGAAGCTCAAGTCAAAGTCTTTCAGAACTTATACTTTTTTTCTTAGAACCGCAATTTTCTACACATTTTTTTGGTCATTTCTTTATGTCTAGCTGAGAAAATCCTTTGCAATGTATATTCCACCATGCCTACCCCTGTGGTGAGCCTTGCTCCCAGAAAAATGCCTTCTGACCCTAGAAAACACTCAGAGACAGCAATATAAACCCACAGGACACTGCCTGGTAGGACTGCTTTAGGAACACAGCCATGATTGTTGCTGAGAGAAGTGCTTCTCGGTACCTTAATGTCTAAAATATTTTATAATGTAGACTTTTCATACATTTCCATACATCACAGAAGCTTATAAGAAACTAAGTTAGGCAAGTAATAAACTGAAAAGTAAACTTTATTCTAACCAAAACTGTTTAAGACTCCAGCAACATTAAAAATCTACAGGCTTAAGATGTTAAATGGAATTAATACTACACAGACGACTTGAGACCTCATCCCCCTCTACAACTACCTGAAAGGAGGGTGTAGAGAGATGGGGGCTGCCCTCTTCTCCCTGGTGACCAGGGATAGGACAAGAGGAAATGGGTTCAAGTTATGTCAGGGCAGGTTTAGATTGGATATCAGGAAACATTTTTACACTGAAAGGGTTATTAAACATTGGAATAGGCTGCCCAGGGAGGGGGTGGATTCCCCATCCCTGGAGGTGTTTAAGAAAAGGGGAGATGAGGGGCTGAGGGACATGGTTTAGAAGGGGTTTTTGTCAGGGCAGGGTAATGGTTGGACTTGATGATCTTAAAGGTCCCTTCCAACCTCACCGATTCTATGATTCTATGTTTGGCTGTCTTCTATAGAAGGAAGGTGACAAGGTCTGTCAGGCAGCCTGTGTGTGTCACTTTTTGATAGTCTGTCTAAGCCATGAGGAGCCATGGTCCCAGCCACTGGCCTCATCTAAGAGCTGCTCAGCTCTTAGACCAGGCCAGCCTAATCTAACAAGATTCTAGCAATATTTTACCAGACACAAAGATAACCTACCACCTATGGACAACAGGCAGATCCCAGTATATCTTCTGCATACCAGTTCAGGTGTCTTTCTTCTCTTTCTTCAGATAGATACAGACCACACAGGATGTAAGAAATGACAGCAGTGGCCAACAGGACTGGCATGCGTGCCTCATGGTGACTTCAGATACAGAAGATGCAAAAGACTTTAAAAGAGATTTAGCACCCTGTAAAAGCCTAGAAACCACTGACAAACTGATGGATCTCCTTCCCAGCTGCAGACAGAACCGCAGTGTATTTTCAGGAGAGTACAGACATAGTGGACAGCTTTGAGTTAATATATAAAACAAAGGCCTGTATTACATACCAGAAACTGCTTGCGAGAACTAGGAGCTGGTACCAGTCATGCCACTGGGGGTTGCCAGTGTTTGTCCCAGCACAGTGTTTGGCTCTCAGCATCCAGATGTTGGAGAGAAACTCTCCCCATTCACCCCAGTGCTATCCGACTGCAGCAGATCTCAGCGGCGAGCTCTGTTGCCCGGGGGGTCTTTGTGATATTCCTCCACCAGCTACGACTAATGATCAATAGCTCTCGTTATGAGACAGATGGGCCCATTAGAATCCAACCTGCTTGGCGTCCGGCTCTTAACTCTTAACCTCGGCTGATATAAAATATTCACCAAGATTCTGTGTTAGACATTGGCACAACCTCGTATTTCTTTCCCTGCCATGAACAAATGTCACCCATTCATCAGTGACACAAATTACCACATCCACCACAATGGATGCCGCATTTGTTGAATGTCTTGCAAAAGAAACAGCAGAATGGCTTCTTACCAAAATCCACCATGGAGCTCATGGGTAAGTGAAGAAAAACTAATATAACTTTGTGTGTGTTTCTACTGGTATTTTTTTACAACAATTAATAACACCTTTGTGATTTCCTCTTGAAACCAAGGCCAGGCACAACTCCCCCCAGTGAAATTTGTCAGAGTTTACTTGCGTTTAGCTAAATGGCGAAGGACAACCCCCCCGTCGTTGCCTGCCCGATGGAGTGTTGGTTTGCCTGTTTGCTCTAAAATCCAAACAGAGGCACTGCTGCCATCGCGTTTCAAATGTATCCTGCGGACCAAAATAATAAGGAAAAAGAATGGTGAGAAATTATTTACAGAGCTAGTTTTCCATGGAGTGTTTTTGATGACTTTTATCAATTATTGAATAATTCCATACATTATTCAAGCTTTTCCTGCAGTTTGTATTATCATCAAACACCCTTACAGACTGGAATCAAATCGACCAGCACCTGGAGCTCCTGCCTCCTGTGTAAATGGTGTGCTTGCACACAGGCGGAGAGGAAACCTCTCTGCTGCCGGTTCTCCTGCTACCTTGTGCCTGAGAAGCTCTTCTTGGATTATTTCCAGTCACTCTCCTCACCCCACGATGCAGCAGCACAACGGTCTGTATTCTAGTCAAAGGTTGGAGCTGCAAAGACAGGTTGGACGACCCACACCTGAGATCTGCAGACCAACAGCTTTCTGAAATCCAATTCCTAATTTTTCAGACTGGGAATCATGTGGATTAGAAACAGAGGTAAGAAGTGAGAGAGGGAGGGCAGAAAGAGAGCAATGTTCTGTGAAATGGACAATCTTTCAAGCATTTTTTGATGAAACATTGTCAAATATACAGACCTACAGACGATGGTTTTAGTCACCAATTCAATCATATTCTTGCTGAGCACAGAAGCTCTTGGATTTGTAGTTTTGGGGAAGATTCTGATGCTTGGGGTTCACTAAAGATACAATCAAAATTAGACTTCAGCTTTGTCAGAACAAACAATTAGGGGAGTTAAAAAAAGAAGTTAAGCTGATAGTTTTTTCTTAGAAATAGTGATTCTCCCTCCTTGCTTTTCAGCTGGAACTACTTACACTCTTGTGCTCTTGTACTTACTCAGCCTCATCCTTGTCATCTATCCATTTCCAAAATGGCCTGGGCAACCATGGTTCTTCATCTTCCTTCATCTATAACAACCTCAAGGATAGTAGAGAAACACATCCTTAATAGTAGTATGGGATAAACAGCGAAGTATCTTTTTAGGCCTCACTAAGTTTTGATGAATGGTTATCACCTGATCAGCCTTTTTCCAGTGGAGCAGCTACAGACCATAACATATCAGGCAATTGTACTGGATTTCGAAGGTAAAGTGGATGAGGAATTCCTCCTGGAAATGTGTAACCAGCCCTGCCTTTTACATTGGATCCACAAGGGAACCAAACAGAGTCCAAGAGTAAATGGGAAAGCAACGTTTTCATATTATATTTTAGACATTCGATAACGAGTATTTAATCTTCTGTAAAGACAGATGAAACCTAAGCGGCCATGAATATTGAGTGCAAAGGCAATATAGCCCTTAAGTGATTCCTGCAGCCTGCAGTTCACTCAGGATGTAGGGACTCCATTGTAATGGCCACGAGAGACGAAGGATGTAGTATCTGTAAGGAGAAGCAATGTGTTGTGTGAGCAAAAGCTGAAAAAAAAGGACTTATCTGGGGGCATACAAGCCCTTCCTCACCTCTGGGACTTTTCTGGCCACTTTGAATAACTAATCCCACACATTTTACCTTCATGTTTATAAACAGCGATGCTGCTGAGCAAACCCATTTGCTGAAGAGAACAAATTGTGGGAAACTACCGAAAGTGGGTAAGCAGGAGGCTCGTGTATCACCAAATGCAGTATTTCAGAGCTAGAAAATTGAAAAGGTCAGGCTTACATGACGTATAGCCATAGCTTTTCTGGCCATGAATACAAATCTGAGGTGTCCTCTAACTCCAAGTGCTGGAGCACAAGCTGAAGATTACATGATGCAGCTTTCCATGTTGGTCCTGTTCACTCCTCACCTAAAATGATGTGGATTCATTGATTTTGGCAAAGGTATTCCTCGTTTATAGCAGCTGAAAGGAGACACCCTGCCTTTGTTTTCCAGATGCAGTGCAATAGCCCACACTCATCTGTGAGAAAACTTGAAAAGCACTTCCTGAAATTCTGGCACTTTTAAAACTTAAACTCCACTTCCAATATTTTCTTAAGTATTAATTTAATATATAATGAAAATTAACAAATCACTTGTCTCAACAATTTATTCTAGACGTGCTCAAAGTCGGGAATCTTCTCCCACAAGCTGGAATTATCAAGTAAGTGAACAATCGAATCTTCTCAATCAAATCTGTTGTTTGTATGTGTAAATACTACTAAGAGTCCTAATGTTTTTCCATATTCTTTAAAATAATTGGGATCATCAAGAAGAGCCTCCTCCCCTCCCTGAGAATTAATGGCAGTATTTGGACAACTGTGAACTCCTCCACTGTTTCTGCTGCTGTGACTTTTATCAATTTGTGATCTCCTAAATATTTGCCAATAAGGTGCAGGTTCTTGGGTAGATAATTTAAACCCAAAACCGATAAATTTGCTTTCCACATGTTGAAAGCACTGCATTAGGTAAATGGAGCAATAAAAATATCTTTAAAAGAAAAACAATAAAAATATTATCAGTGCAAGCTTTCAAAGTGAAGCACTGCTGTACATTTACCAGCCCGTTGATGGTATTTTAGACTCAAACTCAAAAATTAGCCTGAGAGATGGTGCTTTCCGGCTGCACGAAGCTTTGAAATCTCAGTGCTGAAATCTTTTCTGTTTATGTTTTGGCGAGCGTTTCACCGGATCGGACACTCTTCTTGAGTTCATTGACTTGCATCCAGAAATGTCATTAGCAAAAAAAGCTTAAGTGGATTCTCCCTAGGCCTGACTGACCACAACGCTTGAGAAGTGGTCGCCTTCGCTTCCTTTGCCGTGGCGTCCAGCTAAAAGCCCATTCCCATGTATCAGAAGTCATAGGGATAAAAATCTACCAAAAGTCAAATGGGTGAATATCTTGATTTTAATGACATTTTGACAAGTCAATCTGGAAGAGAACCTTCTCCCATGCCCTCTGAACACTTGAACACAGGTTGCAAACTCAATCTATACTGAAAAAACAAATAATCTCTTAGAGTCCATTATAACTATTACGGCTACTTAGATTAAAGGAGTGCAATAATATTTGTTTGTACAGCTAATCAGTGTTGCAGTCCTTACTAATGTTTCCTGAGTAGCTGCTGTATTGGAGTGTTAATCATGGTTGTTCTGATTATCAGCAATTGTTTAAAAAATCCTCACAAAGCAAACACGATAAATTCTATCAATCCAATGATGAAAGGGAAAAAGAGTAATGGTCACCATTCTATTGAGGGTTAATATTAATAGGACATGGCACATTAATTGATAGGACATGGGATAACGGCTTCAAACTGAAGGAGGGTAGATTTAGATTGGGTATAAGGAAATAATTCTTTACTGTGAGGGGGGTGAGCCGCTGGCCCAGGTTGCCCAGAGAAGCTGTGGCTGCCCCATCCCTGGAGGTGTCCAAGGCCAGGTTGGACGAGGCTTGGAGCAGCCTGGGCTGGTGGGAGGTGTCCCTGCCCAGGGCAGGGGTGGGACTAGATGGTCTTTTAAGGTCCCTTCCAACCCGAACCATTCTATGGTTCTATGATAATCTTAAATTTTTGAGAGACTGCTTGGATGATACTGTTTCTGTGGGTTTTTTTCTGAAAACAAACAAAAAATTCTTTTCAAATAGTTTAAGTTTTTATTTTGAGCTGTGACACCTACTTAAAAGGCACTTTTCATCTCCAGAGCACTGAGACAGAGCACGGACCTGTGCTGATCCCACCAGCGAAGGATCTGGCTTTGCTTCTGATTTCTGTGATGTGCTGAATCCATTGCGGTGCACGGGACCCTGTTACTGCCTCCGCCACAAAACACACCACTGCCGTCAGTTGCCGGGTTTGGCCATGCCATTTTGACAGGCAGGGAACCTGGCACAGGTGATTTTAAAACTGTGCCCGTGGTAGCAGAGGAAGCCATGGCTAGTAGCGGGACTACAAGCTGGGAAATCCTGGGTCTGGTTCAGGGATGTTAGCCCCGGCCAATATCCATCTCAACGCTGCCGTACTGTGACTGCTGCACATAAATCACCATGCTCTTCCTCCCACCAGCCCTGGTGCTACAAAACACTTAACGTGTTATTAAGCAAAGCATATTTCCAGCCTGTCACTCATTCAGGGTCTGCAGTCTTACAAGCACCGTATCGTTTATCTTCCTTGTAAGTGGGAAAAATTCCTGGACTCTGTTTTCTCTCCATAGAAACTACAGAATAGAAGCCAGCGCAATTAATGAAAAGTGCTGGTATCATGTGGACAAGAATAGGGCAAATATTCAGCCCTTTCTTCAGCCGTTCAGTCAAATGGGAAACATGCTGGTGTGGGGACCCCATGATGGGGACCAAAAACTGGATTTGATATAACCGCAGCCCAATCAATTCTCCAAGGGAGCTGTCAATTACCAGTGTGAAACAGAAACGATGCTGATTACCTGGGCCAAACCCTGCTCTTGTTTGTGTCAGAACAATATCCCTGATTGCACTCGCTTCCCTGCGACGGCGGGTCAAGTTTGGCTCCGTGTCCTCAGTGCCCTGGGTTGTCTTTAACTGCAGGAACAACGCTTCCAGACGGCTACTTGGGCGATTGCTAATGGCAGGAAAATCCACAGTTCTTCTGACATTAAGGCATTGTAAATACTGAAAGAAAAGAAATCTGTGTTGTATTTTTTTGGCGTACAATGCCTAAAGCCTTATCTCTCATTCTGTCAGGAACCAAGAACTATGTATACAGATGGTGCAATTTATTATGTTCTGTACTGTGACCAAGTGCTGAAATACCTTCAGGAAATCACCAGAAAGCCTGAAAAGCTTTGCTGTCTCTTGTGACTCCAGCTCACTAAAACTATAATTGAATGAGCACAATATTTTAAGCACTGCATGTTACACAGTAGACTTACAGAGAAGGACGCCATCTTTTCCAGCATCGTGGCAGAAAAGATATTTGCTGTACGGCTACTGCTTGTACCCAAGGTCATAATGCCTCTGTCCCTCTGTATTCTGCCCCTACAAACCCAGAAGATGGGGTACAAATAAATGTCTAGGCTCAATGGGTCTGCCTCAGTTCAGGTGTAACTCCATTAAATTCCACTACGCTGCTCTCATTTGTAAGATGTTGCTGGGCCTGATAGTCCTGGCATTTAAACCAGTGTCTGTCGGGGCTGAAATGAGTGGAGGTTGGTGTAACGGTGGTATGGAAAGAGAATGTTAGCCCTGTATCGGCTGCAAAGTTAATGTATTTCCATTCCTGCTTCAGTGAGCTGATTTTTATGAAACTGTTTATTAAACTTTGCTCTGTGGGTGTCAGAAACACGAAGAAAAACTAAAATCAGTGTCCTCAAACTCATTCATCTCTGGGTATCAAATATAAACCCTAGGCCCGATATTTTGTTCGAACCCATTTGCTTCCTTCATTCGAAACACTGCAAACGGGACCCCTGTGCCACGGACCCAACAACAGACGCTTATGGCCTCCTGGCACACACCAAGCCCAACTTTGAGCAACGACCACCCTTCACAGAGCAGCTGTTCTGCGCATTAACTGCTTCACTGGAAGGCTAAACCGTCTTCATCTTCAATTTTCTACCCTTCATCTTTGATTTCCTCCTGCTTCCTCTTTGCTGTGGTGCCTTCGTATTAGGGGATTCTTCACCCACTTCCCCACAAGCGCCGTTAAACATTTCCACCTGCTTTGTCATGACATAGAAACACGAATGCCACGAAGTATCTTCCTTACGACATCCCAGGGACACCGTGCTGGGGACACAGACCCGACAACTCTCACCCGGCGCGGGACAAGCCCTGGCATCACGGTGGGAGGGGGGAAAAAAAAAAACAAAACAAAAAAAAACANAACACCAACCCCCAAGTCACCTGGCTGCAATTTGGGATGCGGCTGCTCCAGGACACGGGGTTGCCCGTGGACCCCTCTCCTCCCCCTGGGCTTGGCTGCGGGGAGGGGGCGGTGCGGCACCTCCCGGTCCCACCGGAGCTCCCCGAGCCCCCCCCGGGGGCCGCCCCCCGCCCCGGCCCAGCCTGGCCGGGGCCGAGCGGAGGGAAGCCGCCGCCGGGAGGAGCCCGGGCGGGGAGGGAGAGCGGAGGGGAGCCGAGGAACTGCCTCCATGGGCTTGAAAAATCACTGCAGCAGCGGCGGCGGCG